>ML435124.1:0-21010 GCA_005239525.1 Nicotiana knightiana | reverse complement strand
GAAAGTCATAACCGAGGGTTTAGAAGTTGGATTAGAAATAACGATACTTCGGGTGCAATCTAAAGTGAACTGTAATGCAATCTAGCTAGCGTAACTTGAGAGAGTGCGTATAGTAAATTATCATAATTCCTGAGAGAGATTTATGGTAGATAGAGTGTTCATGATTGATAGAGACAATTAATCAAACTATAAGAGGTATCCGAGAAGGAAGTTCACCAACGGGGGAAACCATAGCCGTAGACTTTTATCATAATTGTTTACAACACGTTGTTAGTAATTGTTAGTTATTATTATTGTCAGTAGAATTAGTAAAACATCACCAATTTATATTAAAAAGTCTTGAGAGAATTGATTTAGTAAAAGTTGCGTATTCTAAAGCCTTGATTGATACGTAAATTCCTTGTGGGATCGACTCTGGGCATAATACCTCGGATTATATTTGCAACGCCCGTTTAGTCTTTTATTAGACATAGTTGAGTGTGATCAAGCATACAGTGGAGAATTTAACATAAGGAGTAAGAAAACAATGAGACAGAAATAGACAGTGATCAACAACAATTTAAGCAAATAAAATAGAAAGGAAACTTGCACGACATCACCCTTCGTGCTTTTACCCTTAGCCTCACCAGATAATAATTAGAATGCACAGAATCACCCTTCGTGCTTTTACTCTCATCCTCACCAGATGATAAATAAGAATGCACGGCATGACCCTTCATTTTTTTACTCTCACCTCACAATATAGATAAATTATGCACGGCATCACTCTTCGTGCTTTAGACTCTTCCTCACTTTTTAAATAAATTATGCACGGGATCACCCTTCGTGCTTTACACTTTTCCTTAACATTTAAATAAATTATGCATGGCATCACCCTTCGTGCTTTACACTCTTCCTCATTATTTAAATAAATTATGCACGGCATCACCCTTCGTGCTTTACACTCTTCCTCATTATTTAAATAAATTATGCACGGCATCACCCTTCGTGCTTTACACTCTTCCTCACCAGTCACAGAATCATTAACATATAAAGAGGAATTTCACAAGAAATCAGTATTTCATCATAGTTTCTATTACCATTTACCATTTCAATCTCAACTCAATATTCATAATATAATCAATCTGGGTGGAACCGGATACAACTCTTTCAACATTTCACTAACAATAATAATCATATATAGTAGGCTTTAAGACAGCAAGAATAACAAGAATTAACTTTCACTCGCATGTTATGACTCGACCGCAACGTATAGGTACTCGTCACCTCACCTATGCATTGTATTCAACAACAAAACAAGTAACAAGTAGTCATTCAATACCTATTTTCTCAAGCTAAGGTTAGACACAACACTTACCTCGATTTCGCAGGCCACTCACTGCTCAAGTACCGCTTTTTTCTTTTAGAATTCACCTCCAACCCACTCGTATCTAATCATAATTAGTTCGATATCATTAATTATTTCTAAAGGAATTAACTTTACTGCATAATCATGGTTTTCCTAAGTTTTCCCAAAAAAAAAGTTAAAAATCGACCTTGGGCTTGGTCCAAACTCGGGGTTCGGATCAAAATCCGTTTACCCGTTCATCCCCGAGCCGGAATATGCAGTTAGTTTCGAATCCAACCTCAATTCGAGGTATAAATTCCAATTATACAAAATTCCCTAATTCTACCCAAACCCCCAATTTCTACCATGAAAATCCTAGATTTTTAATTGTAAATTGATGAAAAATAATGGATAATTAGAAGAAAGTAGTTAACGATCACTTACCTATGATTTTGTACGAAAAAGCCTTGAGAAAATCGCCCTAGGTCTTCTACCATTGTGAAAAATAAGAAGAAAAGGGATGGAGTTCTAATTAACATGAATTCATTGTCCGACCCTCGCACCTGGGGTGCTTGGGCCGTATCTCCGCATCTGCAAGTGCGGACAGGAGGTCTGCTTCTATGGAATGGGAGCTGGGCTACTAGGGCCGCACCTGCGTACAATGTTCCGCTTGTGTGGTCCCGCTTCTGCGGAGGAAGTCAGCATCTGCAAAAAATGGAAAGCTAGCCTGGGCATCTACGAACGGGTTTCCGCTTCTCGGTCCCGCTCCTGTGATGAGGAGTCCGCATCTGCGGAAAATGGGAAGTTTTCATGGGCCGCATCTGCAGGCTGTCACTCACACCTGTGACCAAAGACTCGCAGGTGCGGGCACACCAGAACTGGTGCACCAGCAGCCTTGGTTGAGTTTTGACTCAACTCGCGCATCGCCTGGATAGTTCCCGAGCCCTCGTGGCTCCAAACCAAACATGCACACAAGTCCAAAAATGTCCTTCGGACTTGCTCGTGCGATCAAATCACCAAAATAACACCTAAAACTACGGATTTAGCATCAAAACTCATGAATTCCTCAATAACATTTCAATTCATTATCTTCTCAGCCGGACGTCCGAATCATGTCAAATAAACTCCGATTTCCACCAAATTTCACAGACATGACATATATGTTGTAATAGACCCGTACCGGGCTCCGGAACAAAAATATGGGTCCGATACCAACGAGTTCAAGCATTAATCAATTTCTTTAATTCCTTTAAATTTATGTCTAACAATTTTCATCAAAAAATTATTTCTCGAGCTAGGGACCTCGATATTCGATTCCGGGCATACGCCCAAGTCCCATATTTTACTACGGACCTACCGAGACCGTCGAATCATGGGTTCGGGTACGTTTACTCAAAATATTGACCAAAGTCAACTAAAATTAATTTTAACTCTCAAAAATTATTATTTCACATATTTTCACATAAAGGCTTTTCGGATTCATGTCCGGACTGTGCACGTAAATAAAAGTGAATAAAATAACATTTCTAAAGCTAACAATCCCAAAATGGAGTCTTAAATTATAAGATGACCCTTTGGATCATCATAGAAAGTGATTTCAATGACTAAATTCCATTGAAATGATTCCGTAAGGTTTTCATAAAAATCTTGGACTGATATAAATATTTTAAATGTTTATATCATATTACATGTCACTAATTTTTTTATTTAAAATGATAAAAAGCATAAATTGATATAACTGTTTGTCGCCTTCTATCAAATACTAGTTGCATTATTTTTTAAAAGCATTGTCCCAGGAACTTGAGTTGGAGAGAGTCTATGCTACTTATTGAGTACGATGACGGTATGCTCCGCCCGTGTGGCCCCCCTTACAAGGCTCCACCTACTTTACATGTTTCAGGATGAGGTACAACATATAATATGCGGACAAGGGTATGATAACACTCTTTCCAAGGTATATAATGAGACACCACCTCTATTTTGTGGTAGTTATCATGTGTATTCTTATTTCTTTTTAGTCAGGAATTGTCCCAAGTGGTTAGTTCTGTTCCTTGATATATGGGCTCCGTAGATAACTATATTGGATTGTAGAACAAAATTGCATATGACATACATAAAATGATATTTATTTTATTTTTATTGTGAAAAGCTTTTCAATACGGTTTCGGATTTGAAAGGTTTCACATTTCAACTTGAAAATGTATATGATTTTCAAATGGCTTTCACGGTTAATTGGTTTTCATGCATATGATTGGGGTGCATTATATGATTTGATTCGTTGAGATGAATAATGTGTCGGGTGCCAGTCACGTAGATTTGGATCGTACCAGATCTCTTGTGATGTCTTCTCAGGAAATCATGGCCTAATGGAAGGAAAAGGAATATAAAAAACTTTAATTAAAACTTTTTTTTCTTTTTTTTTCTTTTTTCTTTTTCATTAATTTTGGGTTGGGGGTTGCTTTGTGGAGATGTCAAATGGTCCAACATATAATATAGCTAGTTCCTAGCTACTATATGTTTTAGAGTGCGGCAACTAAAAGGCATTCTCTAATTTTAGATATTGCACGTTTGAAATATCAAACATGATTATTTCCTGAAGGTAGCCTAGAAATTGGGTATTCCATTAATTCTTCTTATAAAGACTAGGAAATCGGCCTCAATTTGGATATGCAGCCACGTAGTAAATGGAGCAGCTCGCAGAAAAAAGATACTGCAAATTACCATACATAGTATAGTACAATAGTACTTTTAAGAGGGTAAAAGCTTTACATTCAACTTTCTTACTCAAACTTTTGTAATTTACTTAATACTAGGAAAGTAGAACTCAAAAGCTAGTCAATTATTTCATAGACTCTATTCATCCTATAAACTTCTAACATACCACTTTTGGAGTAAATTGGAAAAATTGCCCTTCAATTTGATTATTATGATCTCGTCCATTTGAGGGCTATCAACCTTGTTATAGCAGTCACCTTTTTTTTTTATTGGCTCATCAATTGGTCACATAGTCTAAGCCACCACTCTTGACTCTTGATACTCACGAAGTGACCACTCTGAGTTGTGACCACAATGCATTGATCAAACCTATTTTTAAGATCAATTATTGTAACTAAGCATGAGTAAATGACTTGACAATTAGTTGAGAGAAAATGGAGGAGACGCTCATCCGACAATTCTTAATTAGCAAATTTATTTTTTTATGTATCTGTACCTAATAGTTTATATATTTTTAAGAAATGTGTGTGTGTGTATATATATATAACTAAAAATAGTATAAAATAGATAACAATTCGGGATAAAGTAAAACGTTAAATAACAACACTTCCAAATTCCAATCCACTCACGAGCTGAACTGTGTCAATAGACCGACATTGTTTCTATAAACTTTTTTTTTTTTACTCTCTAATTACTCCAAGCTGTATCTCTAGCTAGCATGCCATAAAACATTGAAATCTAGAGCAAATTCTACGAATTGAGAGTGAAAGGTCGTCGGTAATTATTTGGTCCAAATTAATTATTTATATGTAATACACTTAAGACTCCATATCTAAGTTCTTTTTATTATGGAACGTGTGTTTAATTAGTATGGCGGGAATTTTTTTCGTAAAATATTTTTAAACAAATAAGTCTTTTATTTATGTTTAATTGTCAGAAAAATCTCCCACTTTCGGGTAGAAATTATCTTTTTCATAATTATCTCAACTCTTGACTTCGTAATACTACACTCCAACCAACACCTAGACAATATTAGTACCATTCTTTAACAAATCGGTGTACTTTTTGTCCAAAATATCTTTTACCCTCCTACCAAATACCAGAAAACATTATTCAAGAAATTCTTTTTAAAAAAATACATTATTTTTCAAAAAATATTTTCGAGAAAATATTTGTCATACCAAAATTAATAATTGATGGATAATAATACTCCGGCTAGAGTCTGCCTATCAGCCGCCATATCATGCTATTTTATTGCTCTATGTAGAAAAATATATTGAATTTTGATATACATATGATTTTTTTTTTTTTAAAGTGCTTCTTCGTTTCTTTGCATTTTGCAAACAAAATTGCGTTACAATTAAGCTATGGAAACAACGAGGATGGGCATCATATCTTCCTTCCCCTTTGGTCTTCCCTCTCTCTCTATGCATCTATGATATTTGGCTAAAAGTACTGTATGTATTTGTATGTGCGTCATCTTATATTTTACTTGAATCTCATTTATTTTCGTGTGTGCTGTGATTAGTTGAGCTTAAATTTGGCACTCATAGGTATAAGAATCAATCGGGAGCGAAATGAAATGAATGTGTACGTGTTGAAGCGAAAAGAGAAGAATACTTGACAAAGTGCAAGTCCAGCTTCTAGGCCAGTGCTAGGCGCTACCTATAGCGTGGAGACCAGATCTACCAAAAGTAGAACATGGAGCCAGTGCCCAGCCTAGCGCGACACGCTAGCCAAGACCCTACGTCCAGGAATTATCTTATTTCAATTGCGGGTTCTTTCTATCCTACACGCCCCTCCCTAACTTGTATAAAAGAGTTTCGAAACCTAATTTTGAGGTGAAGGCACTTTGGAGGTAGAGAATAGCAAAAGTAGAACATGGAGCTAGTGCACAGTCTAGCGCAGAGCGCTAGCCAGGACCCTACGTCCGGAAATTATCTTATTTCAATTGAGGGTTCTTTCGATCCTACACACTCCTAACTTGTATAAAAGAGTTTTTAAACCTAATTTTGAGGGGAAGACACTTTGGAGGTAGAGAACGCGGACCACGCTTGGAGAAAGCTTTCAACTAGTTTTTTGTCTCTTCTCTTTATTTAATTTATAATTTATTAGTTCTAGGGTTGTGGGTGCTACATAAATGTTGTAGTTAATTTGAAGCTTGAATTATTTTTATTATTTTATAATATTAATTTAATTATTCAATTTTACGCTTAATTATTTGATTGCTTGATCACCAACTGAAATTAACTACTAATATAGGATTGAACTCAAAAATGAAAATTCTAGATTGGCATATAGGATTGAGTAGAGAGCAAGATCCTAAATCTGGGCCACGGGGGATGAATTTGCAGTTAGAATAAAATTATACCTAATCGCTCTTGTTAATTTCAATTTCATAATATATGCATCATGTTAGCTTGAATAGGCGAGTAGTACTTCGGGAAAATGTTACCAGTATTATTAACTCGTTCATTCAATAAAACCGATAAATTAATTAGTCAATTCAACAAGATTGTTACTTATGCTGACCATATGTTAGATCTCAGTAAATTTCAGTGATGCAAAATAATCAATTACTCCCTATGTGAAGGAAAATATTATGAGCAATAAAATGGAGGGAATGAATCCAACGAAAAAGGGAAGAGAAGCGGACAAATCAATCAAAGAAGATAGCAAAATCAGTTAAAAGAGTTATTATAGGAAGGATCTAAATGAAAGGAGATTACGGGCACGAAATCATCCACTAAAGATTCTCCCACATAATGGCCGCCTGAACGGGGAGAGGATTTCCCTAAAACAAAGATAGACGTGTCAGGAAATGCGTCAATCGAAGGCATCAATCAAGAGATTTGGCAACAACAATACTCTCTCATTTAAGGAAAAAATCACTCAAACCAGCGAGTCAAGACAAGTCAGCAGAAGAATCAATCTACAAATCTGTCTATATACAACTCTCTTGGGTTCACAATCTTTCAAAAAGATGTACAAGACTTGAAGGCCCCGAGAAGTATAAATACCTACTGCACTAGCTTTGGAATGACATACTTTGATCAAACCAACTTCAATCTCTTTATTCTACTTCAAACAAAACACTGAAGTGCGCTTTAAATTCCTTGTGTAACAAAGAAGAGAAGAGAGAGAAAGAAAAGAACACTGGCGAGACATTGTATCAATTATAGAGAGAAGAACGAGTGACATAAGTTGTTGGTGTATAAAAACATCAACTCATATGTACTAAGCCACTTCATACTTGAAAGATATCACCCTTGCAACCCAAGGGGATTGAAAGAAGGATTCACTCTGAATCTGAACCAGTATAAAACCATAATATGTCATTTACTTTCTGTAGTTTATCTTTTACATTCAACTACCTTGAAAAAAAAGAGAAAAATTACAATTCACCCCTCCCCCCTCTTGCACTTTCAGCATATCCCTTAATTTTTTCTCTCATTGAATTCATCGCTAAGCTTGTTGACCTTTTTTTTAATTTCTTAGTTTATTACTGTAGATTAGTTTTAGCACACATTAAAAATCGCTTGAATAGATTAATTATTTTAGTTTAACTTAGTTGATAGGTAATCTCGGGTCATTGTGAGAATGATACTTTTCTTATCACTCTATTACTTATCGACCTCATATACTTACATGTGCAATTGATGGTAGCAATCTACAATTCAATTTTATTTTGAGAGTATTATCTGTCAAACGTGCCAATATCAAATAGGAGTAACTTTTTGAAGGTTAACGAGTCCAATTCTGAAGCTTCTGTTTATTAGCTTACTCTATCACATTTACCTAACACCAAATGAAAATAGTGAAGAAGATAATAGAACACAAAACTAATGTCCTTCGTAACACTACAGGAAGAAATAAAGAAAAGAATAGAAAACAAAATGCCCCTCTCAAGTCTCAACGATTATTACTCCTTTGTAAATCCATTATATCCTCTTACATTATGAGGGAAAAAAAGGAAGAGTTAACCTAAATAAATATTCATACTGTTGACCCAAGTTAAGGTTTGTTTTGAACATTGACAAAGGAAGCTCAGACATGAACCAAGTTCATCCCTTGTGTGCATAGACACGGGCAGATTCGAGCATGTGGGATGCACGTGAAGGAGATAAGCTTAACTTGGTATAATTGATATCTCCTGATCGAAAAGTTTGCATAATTGATAAGGAGAAGGACTCCTTAAGAAAAGAGAACATTGTCCAATATAAGGGAGGAGTTAGAAGTTGAGAACAACTAGAACTTTTTCACCAAGGAAGAGTAGTATTAGGACTCTAGTTATTTCTTCATCTACTAACTCTATATATTGCGGGATGTTCTCATTTTACAGGTACACATAAAAAGCAGAAGTTAAACGTGAATTGAGAGCAAAATAGCAAGGCATTTTGCAATCAATTCGTGTATGATTCAAGTGTGCAAACCTGAAGCTATATGAACCAGATAGAAGAACCAGCTCCAAGTGTCTGTCTTTTATTCTAGTTCAATTGTAGTAGGTGTTTTCATATTGTACTTTTCAGCTTTATCTAGAGGGATTGTAATAGGTACTCATAGTATTCAAGTTAGAGTTAACTTGAAATTGTCGCAACAATTAGAGGTTGTTTGCTACAAAGGGATTAGAGTTATTCCTAAGTTTACAAAGTGTTTTATAAATACAGTTTTTGGCTCAGTGATTTGGTGGAGAGTTTGGAAAAATCCTACTAGGAAGTAGGTCGTGGTTTTTTCCACCTTTTGAGCCCGGTGTTTTTCACATAAAATACTTGTGTTCTTTACTTTTCGCATTTACTATTTCAGCAATAGTAGGTTAAAGAACACTTAGAAGAACCAGGTCCTTCCATAATCAGTTTAGGTAAAAAATTGGACACCACACAAATCACACCCCCTCTTGTGTGGTATTGAAGTTAAAACATCAATTAGTATCAAAGAGGGTTATCCTTGAAAAGGCTAACACCTTAGGAGAAGATCAAGATGAGTGCACCACCTAAAAATTGGGAAGGACAATCCACTTCTAGGCCACCACTCTTCAATGGCCAGTACTACTCCTAGTGGAAAAACATAATGAGAGACCACATCATAGGAGAGGAATATGAGCTATGGGCTATTGTCACTGATGGTCCCCTAGCTACCACGAAGAACAATGCTGAAGGAGTAGATGTGTCAAAAACAAGAGATGACTGCACTGCTGAGGATTTGAGGAAATCGAGAAGAATGCCAAGGCCAAGAAATGGCTTGTGTGTGGACTTGGTCCAGAGGAGTACAACAGAATTCAAAGTTGTACTACTACTAAGGAAATTTGGGATACTTTGTAAGTGTCTCATGAAGTAACACCTCCAGTAAATAGGTCCAGAGGAACCCTACTATATTCTCAATATGAGAATTTCATTATGAAGGAAGGGGAAACCATCCAAGAGATGTATACAAGGTTCACCACACTGACAAATGAACTTATGTCTCTTGGAAGGATTATTCTTGAAGAAGACAAAGTTGATAAGATTTTGACAAGGGTTCTGCCAATCTCTTGGGAGAGCAAAATCACTGTCATTCAGGAATCGAAGAGCATTTCCACTCTTAAGTTGGATGAGCTAATTGGAAATGTCAGTGCTTATGAACTTAGAAGGCAAACCATGAAGATGGATGTACCCAAGAAGGAAAGGAGACTGACACTAATACTCACTGAAGGTTCTGATCTAGAAGATTATGAAATGGCTATGATTACAAAGGACTTCAAGAAGTACCTACTAAGAGGAAATGGTCCTTCAAGAAGTGGAAACTACAGCAAACCAAGGGTTCCTGAAAAAAGACCAAGAGGGCTGCTACAAGTGTGGGAAGACTAATCACCACATCAAAAACTGTCCTCAATGGGAAATTGAATGGAAGAAGGAAAGAGTTGAACAAAGAAACAGGAAGAAGGACCAGGTTCAACCCAAGAAGAACAAAGGATCAACAAAGGCTATGGTTGATGCTTGGGGAGAAAGCTCAGATGAAGTCTCAAATGATGAAGATGGAGATGAACAAGCACTTATGGCCATTGGAGATCTGCTGAGGAATCTGAGGTAAGTGTAATTCATCTCAAAGACAAGATTAAATTTGTGTCTAAAGAAAGTCTATCTGAGTTACTTCTAGATTTCATTAATGAATCTGAGGATATAAACAATGAAAAGGAACAACTGTCTAAGGAATGTGTAATTTTGAAAGCAAAGTGTAAGAAACTTAGGGTTAGTGAGACTATAAGTGAAAATTCTGCACTAAAGAACCAGGTTCATCATTTGAATCAAATGTCCTAGAACTTAGATCTGAAAACCTAAAACTGAAATTAGGAACAAGTAAGAAGACAACTGATTGCAAACAACTTACTCTAGAAGAAAATGTAGGTAAACTGAAAGATGAGTTGTATAAGAAGGATGAGAAGGTAAGAATTTTGAAGGAGGATCTAGGTAAGATCAAGCATGAACTAGACAGAACTTGTAAATGGAACAGGACCTCCGATGCTCTTTCATGGCTACAGGAACATCATAGTAGCAATAGAAGAGGACTTGGCTTTGGGAATCTGCCACCTAAATGCGATCCCAAAAGGAAGTACCTTACACTTCCTGAGAACAAGATTTGTACTCACTGTAGTAAAACAAGTCACTATAAAAGTGAATGTAATGCAAAAGAAAAGGCAACCCAAAAGAACAAAGAATTTGTTCAAGGGAAGAATAGGCTACCAAGTTGGGCTAAAAAGAATTTATTCATTCTTTTGCCTATAGAAAGGGACCCAAACTAGTTTGGATTCCTAAGACTAACTCATGATTTCCTTTTGCAGGTGCAAGTGAAGGGGAGCAATGATAAGTAGGGATTTTGACCGCTTATTTTCTCTCTTTTACTTTTGTTTTAGCTCAAAAATGCTTAAAGGTATCCCGAGGACTAATGAAATGAGCTTTCTTGCAAGAATATTGGGAAACGAGCCAAAGAAGAGAAAATCAACTTAAAAAGGAGTCAAAATTGGACAAGGACCAAAACAAGGAAAAATTGATTAGAGTGCGGACCGCACAATACTGTGTGCAGCCGCAAACAATGAAGGATTCCTGTCAAAGTAGCTTCAGAGTATGCAGACTGCATAATTTTGGTGCGGCTGCAGAAGAGAGGTTCAGAGAGTGGGAATTTTGGGCAATTGAAGGAGTACAGACCGCACCTTTTTTTTGCGGCCGCAAGAGCCAAAGTGCGGTTGCACTCACTAATATGCGGACCGCAGAAGAAGAGATTCAGAGAACCTTCAATTGAATTTGGTCAAACGGCACGATTATTGTGTGGCCGCAGAAGCCCATGTGCGGCTGCACTCACAAATGTGCAATCCGCAGAAGCAGGTCCAAGTCCTAGCCCAAGTCAAGAGTGCGGCCGCACTCAGAAATGTGCGGTCCGCACAACTAGATGAAGTGTGGCCGCATCTCAGTTTTATGCGACCGCAAAAGGCCCAGTTGACCAGTCAAGCTCACAGCGCGGACCGCACTCAGAATTATGCGGTCGCACGACCTCCATTGGGACATTTTTGTCAGATATTTTCAGCTTAGTATAAATAGGACTTTTGTCATTTTTAGGTTAAGTTTTGTGTTGGGAGAGCACCTGAGTCATTTTCTTTACTACTTTAAGTAATTTTGTACTAGATTTGTCTCCAAATATTTGATTTTCTTCCCATAATTAATTAGTGTGGATTCTATCTTTATTTCTTCTTTAATTTCTGCATTTTTCATGAGTAGCTAAATTTCTAGCTACGGTTGTGACCCAACCTTAGTGTGTGTATTTAATGAGTGTTTGATTTAGGGCTTGTTTGTGATTGGGTTAGTTATATTTAACCTAGTTCTATATTGAACTCAATAATTAATTGTTGCAAACATCGGTTCATGCCTAATTGACTTAGTCTCTACTTGAGAAATAGAGACTAAGTCTAGGAAAACTTGGCTAACAAGAAATTGGGGTGAACTCAAGAAATTGATAGCCCCAATTAAAGGGTTTAATCTAGATATAGTGAGACCCGACTTGAGCATTTATCACTTGTTTTGTGCAATACCCATTTGGACATGAGAAAGCCAAATTGGGTAAAACCACTCAAACTACCGAGAGGTATAGAATGAGTATTCGAGTGTGATTGCTAAATTACAACCTCGACCAATCAAACTTTCCCTAGAGTTTATAACCCATTAGGTAACCACCTAGGTGGAAGTCACTACCCTAGATCCTTTTATCATTTGAAAAATAACTCAAAATCAAAAATATTGTCTCTTAGTTTATAGTTGCAAACGACATAACAAAGTAGAAGTAGAACAACAACCAATATTATGGAAGTGTAATTTAGGTCAAAATATACATTCACATTAAATATATACCTAATCCCAATTCTAACTCCTTGTGGATTCGATTCCGACCTTCGTTGGGTTTATTATTACGTCGACCGTCTCACTACCTAATTGTGGTGTGGGTTTGGCCGAGATCAAGCAGCCAAATATGGTACATGGATAGTGGCTGCTCAAAGCACATGATAGGAAGCAAGAACTAGTTCCTTTCACTTGAGGACCTCAAAGGCGGTAAGGTCTCCTTTGTAAATGGGAAGAAATGTGTGATCATTGGGGTTGGTAAGGTAGGTAAGAGTGATTATCACTCTATTGAGCATGTCTACTTGATATATGGCCTAAAATACAGTCTAATTAGTGTATCACAACTGTGTGATAGAGGTAACTTGGTAGCATTACATCTACCAAATGTTTTGTGATAAATCTTATTACTGACAAAATTGTTTTGCAAGGGAAAAAGAGTGAACAATATATATATTTTAGATCTTCCCACACTTCCAGAAAATGAATTCACTTGCTTAAGTGTGTTGGAAAATGATCCCCTCCTTTGGCACAAGAGACTTGCACAAGCAAGTATGAGTCAACTCAACAAATTAGCCTCCAAAGACTTGGTGATAGGGCTGCCTAACATCAAGTTCAAGGAAGACAAAGTTTGTGAGTTTTGTGCAAGGGGGAAGTAGGTAAGATCCTCTTTTAATGCAAGAAAGTGGTAAGCGCCACTAGAACGGTGGAACTGGTCCATATGGATCTTTGTGGTCCAATGAGAACATTAAGCAGGGGTGGTAAAAGATATGTGATTGTGCTTGTTGATGATTACTCTAGGTTTACTTGGACATTGTTTTTAACATCTAAAGATAAACCATTTGACATGTTCACTTCCTTTGTTAGAAAAACTCAAAAACAACTACGTACTCAACTTGCATCAATTAGGTCTGATCATGGCACTGAATTTGAAAATGCTAAATTTGCTGAATGTTGTGATGAGCATGGCATATATCATAATTTGTCTGCTCCTAGGACTCCACAACAAAATGGACAGTTGAATGAAAGAATAGGACACTTGAAGATATGTCTAGGACTATGCTTCTTTCTAGTAAACTGCCCCATAACTTCTGAGCAGAAGCTGTAAATACTGCATGCTACATCATAGATAAGTTCATGACTAGACCACTTGTAGAGAAAACTCCCTATGAGTTAATTAAAGGGAGTAAACCAAATATATCCCATCTTAGGGCATTTAGATGCAAGTGCTCTGTGCACAACAATGGTAAAGACTCCCTAGGCAAGTTTGATCCTAGAAGTGATTAGGGAGTGTTCTTAGGATGTTCTTCACATAGAAAAAGCTTATAAGGTCTATAAAAAAAGAGCTATGTGTGTTGAAGAAAGTGTTCGTGTGGTTTTTGACGAAACTAACATTATTTTTGAGAGACAAGAACATGATGATGAAGTAATTAGGCTGGTAAGAACCTTAAATGAAAACACAGCCCAGACTGAAGTTGTACTGGAAGAAGGAACAGGTGATGGGACAAGTTCTTCCACCCAGAGCAACATGATGGAGGGAATAGAACAAAGAGGAAATGATCCTCAAACCTCAACGGAACCCGTCCATGAACCTGTTCCATAACAATAAAACACTGAAGGAACATCAAAGGGAAACAAGTTGGTTGTGAAATCTTACAAGTATCAAAGTTCTCATTCCATTGAGAACATAATTACTGATCCAACCTCTAGAATCAAAACCAGACCTTCATTAAAGAATCTTTGTGCTTTTGATGCTTTCTTATATCTTATTGAACCTAAAAATGTTGTTGAGGCTTTGCAGGATGCAAACTGGGTAAATGCAATGCAAGATGAACTCAACCAATTTGAAAGAAGTCAAGTTTGGCATCTGGTACCAAGACCCTTGGACAGATAAGTAATTGGCACAAAATAGGTCTTCAAAAAAAAACTTGATGAGGATGGAACAGTTACAAGGAACAAGGCAAGATTGGTAGCTCAATGATATAGTCAAGAGGAGAGAATAGACAATGATGAAACCTTTGCTCCAGTTGCAAGGTTGGAAGCAATAAGACTCCTTATAGCCTTTGTTGCTTACATGGAATTCACCCTTCACCAGATGGATTTCAAGAGTGCCTTCCTCAATTACTATCTAAAGGAATGAGTGTTTGTCAAGCAACCTCTGGGGTTTGAAAGCAAGGAGAGTCCTGATCATTTGTACAAGCTTGACAAAGCACTTTTGGGCTCAAACAGGCTCCAAGAGCATGGTATGAAAGATTATAAAAGTTTTTGCTTGAGCATGACTACAAGAGAGGTAAAATTGGAAATACTTTGTTCTTAAAAGAAAAAGGTAAAGATCTCTTAGTAGTTCAGATATATGTTGATGATATAATCTTTGGAGAAACTACTGATAAGTTAAGTAAAGAATTTGCTAAACTAATGGGGAGTGAATTTGAAATGAGCATGATGGGTGAGCTTAATTTATTTTTACCGCTTACAAATAAAATAAAATTCAAATAAAACTATGACCCATCAGCAGAAGTATGTAAAAGAGTTGCCAAAAAGGTTTAAAATGTAAGATTCCAAGGAAATTGACACTCCTATTGCAAAAGCTACAAAGTTGGATATAGATGAAACTGGTTCATCTGTTGATCAGAAGTTGTATAGGGGAATGATTATCTCATTGTTGTATCTCACTGCTAGTAGACCTGGCATTGTTTTCAATGTAGGCCTTTGTGCAAGATTTCAGGCAAATCCAAAGGAGACTCACTTGACTGCTATCAAGAGAATTTTGAGATATTAAAAGCCACCACTGATATGTTGATGCCGATTATGCCGGTTTTCTTGTGGATAGAAAGAGCATCTCAGGTATGGCACACTTTCTTGGCTCATGTCTTGTGTCTCGTGCCACTAAACGCAAAATTTTGTGGCTTTATCTACTGCTGAAGACGAGTATGTTGATGTTGCTTCATGTTGTGCTCAATTGATGTGGATCAAACAACAATTAATGGACTTTGGAATTGATGTTGGTTGTATTTCTATTTTTTATGATAACACTAGTGCAATTAGTATGACCAAGAACCCGGTTCATCGCAAGATAACTAAGCACATAGATGTTAGACATCACTTTTTGAGGGATAACTATGAAAAGGGATTAATCACTGTGGAATTTTGTGCTACAAACAAGCAAATAATTGACATCTTCACATCCCTAAGTAGACATCACTTTGAAAAAACAGGTTAGAATTAGGAATGATTAAGATCACCTAAAAGGACCAGTTCAGAATTTACAATGAAAAAAAATTGAAAAAAAAGGATAATACATAATTACCCCATTGGGGTTGTCTCCATTTATCAGTTGCACCCTTAAACATTGCGGGAGTCCTACAACTCCCTTGTCTTTATTCAAAGTATAATAAATACCACCTTTTAAGCTTATGTGGCATTGATAGTGATTATCACTCTCTTGAAGAGCGTGAAAATAAAAAAAAGGGTTAAAATTTTATTTTACAGTTTTTATTGTTGTTTAAATTTATTATCTATATCCCTTTTAAAGTTTTTTTCTTATTATCCCTTTTCCTTATTTTTTTCTCATCTCTTTCGTGTGAACCCAAACAAATGGATAGTGTCTCCTTCCTGTCTCCTCCTTCTTCATACCTCCCTCCCCTAACCCCTCCCTCTTAGATCCATTATCTTTCATGATGGTTAACTTGTAGATTTTAATAACAAAGCTGCTTCAATCTCATAAATTAAAATCTAAAACAGATAAACAAAAATAAGAAACTATATTCAGATTTTAAATCAAAGAAGCTCGCATAGCCTAAGGAGAGATCATATAAGAAGAAACAAGACCGGGAAAGGAAAGAAAATGAATAAAAAAAGAGATATTTTTTGCCGGAAAACAAAAACTAAGTTCAAATTTCAACTTGCCATAAACACCATTTTTGTTGGCTTGAATCTGGTTAGAGAAATTTGAGAGAGTTTAACGATTTTGGTGCTGGGTTTTGGTGGCTTCTTCCCTTGCTAGAGATCTTAGTTGAGCGAAGGAGTGTTTTCCATCTCCATGTTTGCTGGTCTCCATTTCCGACGGAAAAGAGCTTTCCGGTAAGGTTGGTCGACAAGGACCAGAAGGTGGAGGTTAGAGGAAAGAGAAATATAAGGAGAAAAAGAAATGAAAAATAATATTGAAATGAATAAATAAAATAAGATAACAGATAAAAAGTAATTAAATAAATTTTGCGACATGGCAAGTAAATATTGGTGCATGATGTGCACTTTATTGAAAAAATTGGGATTGGCTAAACAATGTGGTATTTATTACACTTTAAACAAACACAAGGGTGTCATAGGGTCCCCTCAATGTTTGAGGTTGCAATTGATAAACGGAGACAACCCCAATGGGGTAATTATGTATTATCCCAAAAAAAATGAAAAAAAAAAATTGAAAATTTTGGTTAGAAAATCTGAAAATTGTGTATATAATTAGATTAATATTTGCTCAGTCTTATACATTCAATAGTATACTCTTGTGCCATGTGCTAAAATGATGCGTTAATATCTAATAATATTTTCTCTATTTTGGTAAATCTAGACTCACACAAGAGAATTTTCGGTGAAGAACCTGGTTCATCAAGATTACACGGTATGTTTTCTACACTCTGCATAATTTGAAATAATAATATTTGGATCATGAGCAGAGTCCTACCTAATTCCAAATATATTTTGAACTTATCCGTTACAAGTGAACCAGTTTCATTCAAAGACTCCTAACCGAATAAAACTACCTAGATACTAGGGAAAGACTCCAACGTTTTTTCAAAACTGAAATTCAGTTTAATTAGACTTCTAAAAGTCTGAAAAATCTGCCGTCACCCATTAATTACCTCTCTTTAAATTTATCATCATTATTTCTTTCGTCATTCAATAATTTCAAGCCGTCAAATACTCTCCATCTTCTCTCATCTTCCAAACTCTATCTACTTCTCTTCTCTTCAGAACCAAGCTTAGAAGTGACCAACACTCCTGAAAACCCTTCATCACCACCACCAAAAACCTCTTTTACACCCAATATCACTCATTTCAACACCCCAAAAGAAAAGAGTAAAAATGATAGCTCACAAGATTGTTGTTGGTAGAGAGCAGATTCAGAAAATTAATGAACAACTGAAAGCAAGTAGGGAGGAAGAAGCTCAAAAATCTGATGACTCCTTCAAATCTGTTACTGAGGGGGAAGACACTGTTTCTTCCGAAACTGAGCAGGTATCTTCTGGTGCTAAAGTTACTCCTGAGACAATCTCTAAAATTGCTGCAAATTTGGAGAATAGGTTTGTGCTGGTAGGATCTATAGCAGGTGTTGAGAATACAGAATCTGGAGAAATTGGTGGTAAAAATTAAGAGGCAAAAGAAAAATAAAGCAAGGGAGTTAGGAGTGTTGTGAGGGGAAAGGGTAAAAGAGTGGTTGATTCTTCACCTACTCCTGTGAGTTTAACCCAAGAGACAAGTGCAATGGTTGTTTGGGGAGAGAAATGTGATGGAGTAGAGTAAAGTGTACAGAAAACAGGGGAAAGTGGATCTAGCAAAGCCGCTGAAGGAATGGTTCAACTTGGGAAAAATGTAGATGAACCCGGCTCATCTGTAGAAGAAACCCTCGCAGACCTATTGAAGAAAGTGACTGAGCGCTATAATCTAAGCAAGAAAGGAACTTGTAAGGCTAAGCCCCTGGCACTGCTAGGGCTAACAAGAAAAGGAAGGTTGCTCCTTCTGTTACTATTAAAATTCCTCCCATAAGAAGGAAGAGCCACAAGAAGACAGTTAAAGCAGAATGAGGAAAATTAGCAAAAAGCCTTAGAAGAAAGCAAAAGGAAAGCAGTTGTTAAGGGAAAGAAGAATATGGATGAGGTTGTTGATATTGATGAGATGGACCTGGTCCTTCGAGATGAAGAAGAAACTGAAGAAGTGGAGGTTCTGACTCCCAAACCCAAGAAAGCCAAGACTTCCACTAAGAAGTCTATTTCTGAGTCAAAGTCTGATGAACCATCCACCTTGGCAAAAAGGACCAGGTCTGCTGTGAAATCAAAACAAGTAAAAATTATTGAGGAAGAAGAATGGAGCGGGGAGGAGGAAGATGATTCCGACACTGAGAAGGAAAAGATGGCCAAGTTTGGCAAGAGAACAATTATGAAGGATATACTCCCAGGGATTTGGAGGAGGAAGTAATGGTGCTGCTTTTGGAAAAATTGGAGTTGCAAGGCTGGAAGGACATGGTCCTTCAGATGGATGGCAGGCTGGCCAGGAATGAAATTGTTGAGTTTATGGCAAATGATGAAGTGAAGGATTGAAGGGTTACCGGTATGGTGAAAGGAGTGCAAGTCTCTTTCTATGTGAATAAGTTGGGAGAAATTCTGGGTGTACCTGCTGAGGGGTACAATGACTATACAAAGCTCAAGTGGCCAAGCCTAGAAGATCTTCCTACTGCCCTTACCATCACCAGAAAATTTAGTGACAATAAGGAGGAAATTGAGCCCAAGGATGTGTACAAGAGTGAGATGAATCCACCTCACAAAGTGCTATTCGAATTTGTCAACAAATGTGTTCTGCCAAGGCAGGAAAGGAGGCATATTTCAAACTTCATTGACTTGGTCCTCATGGAGTGTTTGGACAGTGGGAGGCAGATTAATTGGCCTGGATTTATAATCCAGCTTCTTGATAGGGTTCTAAATTGCACAAAGACTCATGCCATTGCCAATAGCTTCATTCTCACGGTTGTGCTCGCACATTTCAAGGTACCTATTGAAGAAGTGGGAGATTGGTACAAGCAAGGATCATTTTGGGGAAAACACTCTGATTACTTGTGACTATGAAGTCCATGCCACTCCTAAAGAACCCGGTTCATCCAAGAAGGTACCAGTGAATAGCAAGGTGCGACCCTTAGTGCAAGAAAGTGGGGCGAAGAATGCTGAGATTGAGGGGCTGAAGAAGAGGTTGGCAAAGGTGGAGACTGAGAGAGATGCTCTCAGAACTGAGCTGGCAAAAGAAAAGGAGAAGAATGATGGAATTCTTCAAGATAATCTGAAACTCCTCCAAGCCAAAAACCAAGCACCTGGACCTTCCCAGCCTTAAGCCTCCTAGCCTAGTGTAGATCAATCAGTGACCCAGCTCGGGATTTTTTTTTTTGTTTTTGCTCATGTTTCCAGTGTTTTTTTATTTCTTCTTATGCTTTGTGGTAGAATCTTATCAAACATCAATGAAATTCACTGTTTTTTGCTCTAACTGTTTGTTTATATTTCTTTGATGGTTAAAATTCTTAGCTTGATCTATGATGATTAATCCATGATTGCCTTTGAAGTAGCACCAGTAGTCATGAGTAAGTTTTAAAATTTGGTTATCTTACATTTTTATGCAACTTTTCGATGATACCAAAAAGGGGAACAGTGATGTTTATAACTTAATGAGCCTGGTCCTTGATGATAAGTGATAAAAAGGAAAAAATGTTTCTAACACTATGTTGATGTTGAGCTAAATTGAAACAGGGTCTAAGATTATGAAAAGCACAGAGTTTGTCATCATCAAAAAGGGGGAATTTGTTGGCCCAAGTGAATGTTTTTTTTGAAGATTGACAAAGGAAGCTGAGGAATGAACCAGGTTCATCCCTTGTGTCCATAGACAGGGGCAGATTCGAGCATGTGGAATGCACGTGAAGGAGATAAGATTAACTTGGTATAATTGATATATCCTAATCGAAAAGGTTGCATAATTGATAAAGAGAAGGACTCCTTAATCAAAGAGAACACTATCTAAGATGAGGGAGGAGTTAGAAGTTGAGAACAACTAGAACTCTTCCACCAAGGAAGAGTAGCATTAGGACTCTAGCTATTTCTTCATCTACTAACTCCATATATTACAGGATGTTCTCATTTTATAGGTACACACAAAAAGCAGATGTTAAACGTGAATTGAGAGCACAATAGGAAGACGTTTTGCAAGCAATTCGTGTGCGATTCAAGTGTGCACACCTGAAGCTACATGAACCAGATAGAAGAACCAGCTCCAAGTGTCTGTCTTTTATTCTAGTTCAATTGTAGTAGGTGTTTCATATTGTACCTTTCAGCTTTGAGGAAATTATAATAGGTACTCAGAGTATACAAGTTAGAGTTAACTTGAAGTTGTCGCAACAGTTAGAGGTTGTTTGCTACAACGGGATGAGAGTTAATCCTAGGTTTACAAAAGTGTTTTTTAAATGCAGTTTTTGGCTCAGTGATTTAGTGAAGAGTTTGGAAAAATCCTACTGAGAAATAGGTCGTGATTTTTTTCACCTTTTGAGCCAGGTGTTTTCCACATAAAATACTTGTGTTCTTTACTTTACGCATTTACTATTTCTAAAATAGTAGGTTAAGGAACACTTAGAAGAACCAGGTCCTTCTATAATCAGTTTAGGCGAAAAATTGGACACCACACAAATCACCCCCTCTTGTGTGGTATTGAAGTTAAAACATCACATACAATACAATCTCTTAAACTAAAAGCACTCGGAATATACATACATACATATATATATATATATATGTATGTATACATATATATATATATATATATATATATATATATATATGTATACATATATATATATATATATATA
>ML435121.1:0-170656 GCA_005239525.1 Nicotiana knightiana | reverse complement strand
GAACGAGTTCAATCTTTTATACATGATATTTTCTTCTAAATGTTGGCTTTATTTTTTTAGAAGTTCTCTATCCCAAGACGAGGAGAAGCTTATGTCCTAAAGTCACTAGGAAAGAAATGGAAAGATTACAAGTGTGAGTTAAAAGGTGAGTATGTGCAAAAATATAAGATTAAAGGTCTTTTGCTGAAAAATAGACCAAGTCGCATACCGAGGGATCAATGGAGTGGTCTTGTCGCTTATTGACTTTCAGATAAAGCTAAGGTATTAACAAATCTTTAAAACACCTCTAGTTGATTATTTTCAGTGTTTTAATTTTAGTTATGCGCAGTTTTTATGTATAATTTATAATATATCATTTTAATATTTAAATGACAGAGTCGTGCCCAAGCAAATAGAAATAATAGGGTCAACCAAAAGATGCCTCACACAGGATGATCCAAAAGTATTGCTACCTTGATGGATGAACATGTAAACTTGTTCAAATTACTAACTATAATGTTTTAAATTTTTTTCACGCATATCTTATATCAATTTTATTGTATTAGGTTGTAAATGGGTTAGAGCCTACACGAGCACAAGTTTTCATATTAACTCATAAAAAACGTAAGGATGGTAGACCACTGGATGATGATTCTGTCAAGGCAATTGTAAGATTTCTTTTTTTCTTTTAATTTCTTAATTGGTAAATAGTTAGGAAAAAACATAAAAGCGAATAAATGAATTCCAAATTGGATTTATGTATTTTATGTCCATGAAATGATAAATGAAAGGACGAACAATAGTTAGAGCTCTACTGACCAACCTCTTCACGGTGTTGCTTGGGAAGGCAATGTGTATTCTCAAGTGTTCGGAAATGACAAAAGTGGGTATGTTTGTGGTTTAGGACTTGGTCCAACTCCTTCTGTTCTATGGGGTAGTAGATCTTCCTTAAAAAATATTGTTGGAGAGGATTCGTCTAATGAAGCTGTCCAAAGGTTAAAACAAGATATAACCGAGTTAAAGGATAAACACAATGAAGAAATGAATCTGATGAAACAAAATCAGGAGAATATGCAATCAGAATTACTCGAAATGCGACAATTGATGCGCAAATATGCTTCCAATGAATCTATGCCTCAAAATATCAATGACACCTCAATTGAACAGGTAACTCGATATTATAAGTTATGTACATTATTAATGAAGTTTTAATCCTATAAAAGTATTATTATCTGATGTGTTAGTATTTGTCAGGTCCCTGATGCCAATACTAGCCATGAACGAGTACCACAAACATCAAGGATACCTAATGTTGCTGAAAATACTTCAATGTCTCATGGTACTACTCATCTTTATCCTTTGGCAAGCTACTATTTGAGTTTTCTATTGTTTGAATTTTTCTCCTTCCATTTTCATGTAAACTTGCAATAGTTAGCACGAACACCAAAAGCTTGCAGGCATTTGGGAATCAAATTCTGGAGCAAATTCCAGGCATATTTTGCTTTTGGATTTTAACGCTTTTAACATCACCATCTTAATATGGACTTTGACTTGAATCCCCAAAAACAAACACAGAATTGTTGCTAGTTTTACTGCTAAAGATATCTGATTAAGGGAGACTTGAGAAAAGCATAGAATTGGATAGAAGGACACTGCATAAGCTATTTAGTCATCTCCTTAAAAGTCGTAACTAGAAGTATCCAATGTTTCTAGTATGATAAGTATATCAATAGTTGTCAAGAGTTCACATAACTTGCCTTTCTATATATAAAAAGAATACTCAAACACCCAAAAAGTTGTTCTCTGCAGATGATTGTCTGTCACTTTGTGCAGAAGCTGACATGAAACTATAATGATACATATGAAATCCTTATTTGTGGAAGCTCATAGAATGTATCTGAAAAGTTTAGCTCGCTTAGCTGTAGTATAAAGGCTATTAGTGTGCTACTATTGAAGCTTGTCCTCTAGGTTCTGTTGGTTCAATATATGTAGGTTCTCAATCTCCAATTTCTGGTTTTCAACAGTTTCTTCCATATCCTGCAGAATGGAGATTAATTCAACATTTGATTCTTCAGTTTTACTTAGCTGTAAAGACATACTGTCATTTGATTCTTTCTGAATCCGTAGCTCCCCTTTTAAAATCTTTTGGACATTGTCCATATCTCTGACTTGGAGCATTAAACTATCAGTTGCTTTTTCCTTTTCCATGGATTCTTGTAAAAGGACCTCCAGGTGTTTGATTTCTTGCATCAATCCATCACATTCGGTACCCAATGAACGATGCTCCATCTTAAGGCTTTCTATCTGCTGTGCCTGGTAAAAAAAACTCCTTCCTTGACATTTCCAAGTCGAGCTTTAAGCTTTGAGCATTTTGTTTCCCACATCATGACTTCTGCAATTAGTTCCTTACTGGTAATATCCTTGCCTTGTAAGGAGTTTCTAGAGGAAGCATCAAGTTGCATTGATGCAGTGTTATCATGTGATAACTGTTTGTAATCATGTGATCTCTTCTCCCTTAATTCTATGCTTTTCTGTGGATCTAGAACATGATTGCTTTATTTTCTCGTCATTTTACATGGTTGTGGGTAGCTAAAGGATTCATGTGAAACAAAGAGATGATATGAAGAATGTTTAGTACCACTGTGGAGAAAAGAAGGTCAAAATGCTTGTTTGGAGTATGTTGTGTTTGTGAAAACAACTGAACTTATGGACGAAAATACTTAATTGTTTCACATGTCCTTCTGCCATAACCGTGTTAATGTTGGGACTTGAATTTTCTTGTACTCAAGTCGTGCAAAATAAATCAAGCATGGCTTTAGGTAATTGCTGAAATTTTGTGTATGTCCATATTTATTTGCATTATCTTGCTAAGTCCAACCATGTATGGCATCAAATAAGTTCGACCTCTAGTGATTTGCTTCATTATCTGTTTTTGTTTTCTGTTTGATCTCTGGAACAACCACTATATTATTAAAATGTTTGTTTTCAGCATCAGTTAGGCGAGTCTAGTATAATATGCAGTAACATATTCTTTTTATGAGCTTGTACTTTTCTAGACTCTGGCTTCCTAGTTTCATGGTAAAAGGTGAATTATTGTGTGTAGCTGTATTAGGGGCTAAAGTTCTTAGACAATGACTTCTGACCTTTTTTGGAAAGGTAAAAATAGTATTTTGTAAACATCTCTGTATACTTTTTTCATTTCTTCCCTAGTGTTCTTTGATCCATGCTCATATTACTTCAAGCACATATAAACTTACAGACACTTTCTTTGTCTAATCTATTTAGTATTATGAGCAGATTAAAGTGACATGCTTCACTATTATTATATTTCATCTATTGACATAGTTATTTTATAATTTCAGGTCATACAGTCTGATGTTCGATAATTTAGTGGGTGGAAGATTTCAATATGACGAAGAGCTGTAGAGATTATTTGAAGATTGTTATTCGTTAAGATTATCTATATAATGACATTATCTATTTACTTCAAACAATATACGTTATTTTTTAAGGTTTTGTGATATTAATAATTTGGATTAGTACTTCCTTTTGTTTGTTAAGATTTAACGAGATATACCATGATTTTATGAATTAATATTAATATGTTTTGTTATTTGCATTATTTTTTGGTCGAATGTAGTAGCTATTATTAATCGTGGCTAAACTTACCGTTATAGCTTTTGAATTTTAGTGCCAATTTAATAGGATTAAGACGTTTATACAAGGATATTGTAGCCATTATATTGCTATTAAAGATGATTTTTAGCGGAAATTAAATATACTTTACGAGCCATTAAAATGGATGCTAAAGGGGCATACTAATACGTTTTTAGAAGAGATATTGTTGCCACTCTGATTGCCATAAAACAATTATCGCTAAAGGTATGGACTTTTAGCGGCAAATATTTTGAATTTAGCGGCTATAAAAATGGACGTTAAAGGAGCATTATTAGCCATTTTTTTAATGAGTTTATCAGCCATAATAATTGCCGCAAACAATTATCGTTAAAGCAAATGAGTTTTAGCGGCAATAAGCCATACCTTTTACCAGCTTTTGTCAAAAATGGCACTAAAGGCTTTACCGACCCCGGCTTCAGCGGCTAAACACCAATTGCCGGTAAATGATATATCGGCTATTGTTATTGCCGCCAATGCTATTTTTTATTGACACTAAAGCCCCTATTTGTTGTAGTGATTAAGGCAAGAACTATGCTAAATATCATATACACAATCATAAATAATCCCTAAATCAATAACCCAATAAGTATTCAGACTAGGGTTGGGTCATAACCCTAACTAAGGGTTTAGCTACTCATATAAAATGAAGAAATTAAAGAAGAAACTAAGACAAAATGTAACGACCCGACCGGTCATTTTTTGTTTTAGGACCCTGTGCCCCTAAATGAGACTCCCCGTAGTTGCTTTTACTTATTTATGACTTGCGGGGATGGGTGGTTCGAGGTTTGGGGGAGTTTGGAGTGGTGAGCAACACTTAGTTCCTTAAGGTTGTCCTTAAAAGCCAAGTTTGACTTCAGTCAATATTTTTAGTAACGACCCCGGAATCGAGATTTGAAGATTCTGGTAGGTTTGTATGATGATTTCGGACTTGGGCGTGTGTTCGGAATGGGTTTTGAATTACCCGGGGCCGTGTCGGCGCCAAATACTGAAATAAGAATTTCCTTAAGTTCAAATTGAGGTTTGGAACGTGTTTTGTGTTATCAAGATCCAAACGGAATTCCGAGACCGGGAATAGTTCCGTTATGTCATTTATGACTTGCTCGCAAAATTTGGTGTCATTCCGAGTAGTATAGATAGATTCGGCGTATTGAAAGCGAATTCAAGAACTTGAAGTTCTTAAGTTTGATCAAATAGGTTTTGGGGTATGATTGTTATATTTAGCGCTGTTTTGGACATTCCGAAGGCTCGAGCGAGTCTGTATTATGATTTAGGACTTTTTGGTATATTTAGACGGGGTCTCGGGTGGTCCCCGATGCCATTCGATCATCGAGCGAGGCAAAAACCAGCTTAAAATGACTGCTAGTACACCAGATCTGGTGCGACCGCACCTGCGAAGGTCAAGTCGCAGGTGCGAGACCGCTCCTGCAGTCCCAGTCTCATAGGTGCGACTCCTGAGGGAGCTGCACATTTCCGCAGATGCGGACCCCTTTCCGTAGAATCGGAGCCGCAGGTGCGAAGCCAGGCCCCCTTCCCCTTCTCCGCAGGTGCGAGATTTTTCTCGCAGATACGAGACCGCAAGTGCGGTCCTCGAGCCGCAGGTGCAGAAATCCTGTAGGCAGTGAGTTTCGTTTTAAATACGGGACTTAGCCATTTTTGAACACCATTCTTCTTCTTTGGGAAATTTTGAGAGCATGCAAGGAGGGTATTCGACCTAGCTACTGTGAGGTAAATAATTCCTACTATAAATTTAGCTTTATACTTGAATTCTTAGGTAGATTAACACAACAATTAGTAGAAACCATGGGTTAGAGTAAAAACCTAGGTTTTTTACAAAAAGGGGAAATTACCAAGAAATTTGTTAAGGAGGCAAACAAAAACTATATAATATTGTTCTTTAGGCCATGGGTGATAGTTTCCTTCAAAAATTTTCGGAATCCGAGCATGTGGTCCCGGAGGTATATTTTAGGATTTTCCCAATTTAGGTTGAAATGATCATTTAAGTAGGAGAATTAAGGACTTTGGAGTATAGACTGATGTGTTTATGCAATATTTGACTACTTTCGAGTCCTTGGGCGACGAATTGGAGTTTCGGGCGCATTCTTGACCCGGAAAGGAGACTTGACGCAAGGCAAGTCTGCTTTCTAACCTTATAAGAGGGAATTTTCCCCATAGGTGAATTAAATTATTATGTGTTATTGTTTTGGGGGACAACGTACGTGCGAGGTGACGAGAGCCCGTGCGTAGTGACTATTATTATGTCCGGGTAGTTAGGCCCACACCATGCCACGTGAATTCCATTAACTTTAGTTATATGCTTTGTAACTTCATTGTATGCAACTTTATTTTAAGAAAACCAAGAATTTGATGTTTTAAATCTTTATTTGAAAAGGATTGAAAGAAAGATGTTGTGTTTGCATGCGACCGGTTCGCAATTTATATCCTGGAGCGGTGTGATTCTTCCCCCTACTCTCATGGGAGTGGGACGTACGCCACAACAGGTTGATAGATGCATCTATGGTTCGTGCCGTTCGACCCTTCAGCAGTGCACATTTATTATTATTATGTTGACCCAAGCCGGATGTCCTTATTCCACTATGTGCATGCTATTTGCCTGATGTTGTTTATGACTGTTGAGCTTTGAAATATCCTTGAAGATCGAACTGAAAAATTGTAAATTGATGCTTCACTACATATTTGGATTTTATTACAATTTGATATTTATTTCCTTACTATCCATGCTTACTTGTTGTCCTATTTTAAATTATCACCTAAATATGTTGTTTGGACCCTAGTAAGTGTCAAGTCGACCTCTCGTCACTATTTCTTCGAGATTAGGCGGGATACTTACTGTGTACATATTATTTATGTACTCATGTTACACTCCGTACTTAATTGTACAGGTTCTGAGGCAGGTGCATCTAGGTTCCAGTCCGGAGCTCGTTCTGAGTTATACTGGTCGAGGCTTCATGGTGAGCTGCTCTTCTTGGCGACTTCCAGCAGCACTTTGGAGCTATTCTTTTGTTATTTCTGTCTATACTTACTCAGACAGTAGGACAGACTTTCATTCTTTTGATATTATTCTACTAGATGCCTGTAGACTTGTGACACTAGTTCCTGGCACACACACGCTAGTAGACTTTATTTTGGAGTGTAATCGTTAACTATGACTTCACGATTATTTATTTTGCATAAAATCGCCTAAGTTATCCGTTAAAAAACTAAGTTAAGCAAGTGTTGAAAAATGTTGTTGGTAAATTAAATGAAACTCACTAGTAGATAATGGTTGGCTCTCCTGACTGCGGTGTTGGGCACCATCGCGACCTGGGTTAGGATTTGGGTCGTGACAACATGGTATCAGAGCTCTAGGTTCACGTAGGTCTCACAAGTTACGGCCAAACCCAATTGAGTCACGTGGATCAATACAGAGACGTCTGTATTTATCTTCGAGAGGCTATAGGGTGTTAGGAAATCTCTCTTTATTCATCTTCTATCGTGTTGTTGATGGTATACTAAATCTCACTCTTCTATTTTCCCACAGATGGTGAGGACGCGAGAAGCCGATGTTCCAGACCCGGGAGGGGCCGCTACCCCAGTCATCCGAGGTCGTGGCAGAGGCCGGGGGAGGGCACTGGCCCAAGGAAGGGGATGAGGGTGTCCCAGGACTGTACCAGTCGCACCCCTAGCAGATCCAGTAGAGGATGCCATCACTGAGGAGCAGGGCGAGGTGCCCGCAGCAGATCCTACCCCTTTGGATTTTACGACAGCACCAATATTTCAGGAGGTCATGGGCCGTATGATGCGGTTCACGGACACCATGACTCAGGCTGGTTTATTTCCAGCAGATCTGGCCACATCTCAGGCAGGAGGGGGAGCATAGACCCGTACTGCACAGGTCGCCGGACATGTAGTAGCAGTATATCATACCTCGGGTACACTGCCAGTGGGCGGGGTTCAGCCAGTAGCAGCAGCAGCAGCAACACCCGAGCCCAGGCCAGTTGCGGACGGCGATCCGCAGAAGTTATTAGACATGTGGACCAGATTGCACCCTACTGTCTATGGAGGTGAACGTCATGAGGATGCACATGACTTTATTGATAGGTACAGGGACAGAAAGGCACAACATGAGGATACTGGAGTCTCATGGAGTAGACTTCACTACTTTTCAGCTAGAGGGCAGAGCCTGTAGATGGTGGCAGTCCTATATTCTTGGCAGACCGGCAGATTCCCCTCCCATCACTTGGGAGGAGTACACTCAGTTATTCCTGGACAGATATATTCCACCCTCTGAGAGGGAAGAGCTAAGGTATCAATTTGAGTAGCTGGAGCAGGGTCAGATGTCAGTGACCGACTACGAGGCTAGGTTTTCTGATCTGTCTCGTCACACACTCATGATACTTTCTACTGACGCAGAGAGAGTGCGGAGATTTGTAGCTGGGTTGAATCCAGGTATTAGGTCCAACATGACCCGAGAGGTGAAGATAGGGACTCCTTATCAGCTTATGGTAGATATTGCTCGCAGGATCGAGGGTTATCGGTCGAGGAGCAGAGAGCAGTGTCAGCAGGATAAGAGGGCTAGATTTTCTGGGGATTTCAGAGGTACTCGAGTTAGGGGCAGAGGTTAGTTTGGTAGGAGCCAACCCAGTAGGCCCCCATATTCAGCACCACCATCACCTCCACGAGGTGTCCCAGTGAGGCCTTATTTCAGCGACATGCCAGCTATTCAGGGTTCCTCCGGCGGGTATTCTGGTCATCAGGGGTCTACCAATCCTTATTTCAATGCTATGCCAGAGAGTTCATACCGTCCTCCCTCTATTTAGGGTTCTTCTTCAGGGAAGCAGGCCATGGTGTCGGGAGGTTGTTATGAGTGTGGGGATCCAGGTCATATGAAGAGGCATTGTCCCAGGCTTCGGGGCAAGGCAGTGCAGCAGGGTCACCAGCCTATGAGATCAGCACCAGCGGTTCGGCCACCCAGAGGTGGAGACATGCTGGTAGGGGTCGTCCCAGAGGTGGAGTCCATGTAGGGGGGAGCCTAGTCAGCTCTTGTTTATTCCGATGGAGGTCAGTCATCCGGTGCTCCAGCCAGATTCTATGCTATTCCGACCAGATCAGATGCAGTGGCCTCAGATGCCGTGATCACAGGTATTATTTCAGTATGCGGTAGAGATGCATCGATATTATCGACCCAGGATCCAATTATCCATATGTATCAACCTTATTTTCTCATTCCCTAGATATTCCTCGTGAGTCCTTGGTTACTCATGTTTATGTCCACTCCTGTGGGAGATTCTGTGGTTATGGACCGAATTTATTGGTCCTGTGTGGTTACATTATGTGGGTTCGAGACCAGAACGAACCTCATGTTGCTCGATATGGTTGATTTTGAGGTCATCCTGGGCATGGATTGGTTGTCTCCCTATCATGCCATTCTAGATTGCCATGCCAAGACTATTTTTCTAGCCATGCCCGAGTTGCCGAGATTGGAGTGGAGAGGTTCCTCAGTTAGTGCCGCTAGTCAGGTCATTTCTTTCCCGAAGGCTCGACATATGGTCGAGAAGGGTTGTCTGGCTTATCTTGCGTATGTGCGGGACACCACCACCGAGTCTCTGACGATTGATTCAGTGCCAGTAGTTCAATAGTTTGATGATGTATTCCCTTCAGACCTTCCAGGCATGCCACCGGATCGTGACATTGATTTTTGCATTGGCTCCGAAGGAATTGAAGGAATTGAAAGAACATTTCACGAGTTATTGGCTAAGGTTTTTATCAGACCGAGCATATCGCCTTGGGGTGCTCAGTGCTATTTGTGAAGAAGAAGGATGGGACTACGCAGATGTGTATTGACTACCGCCAGTTGAACAAGTTCACCATCAAGAAAAAGTACCCGTTGTTGCATATCGATGATTTGTTTGACCAGTTGCAGGATGATCGGGTGTTTTCTAAGAATGACCTGAGGTCGGGGTACCATCAGTTGAAGATTCGGGACTCGGATGTTCCAAGATAGCCTTTCGTACGAGATATGGTCATTATGAGTTCCTGGTGATGTCCTTTGGCTTGACTAATGCCCCAGCAACATTTATGGACTTGATGAACAGGGTGTTCAGGACTTATACTGATTCTTTTGTCATCGTCTTCGTTGATGACATTTAATTTACTCACGTAGCCTGGGGAAGCACGAGCAAAATTTGAGGGTTGTGCTCCAGACTTTGCGGGAACAGAAGTCGTATGCTAAGTTCTCCAAGTGTGAAATTTGGTTGGATTCTGTGGCATTCTTGGGGCATGTGGTATCCGGAGAAGGTATCAAAGTTGATCCTAAGAAGATTGAGGCCGTTCAGGGTTCGCTACGCCTTACTTCAAGTACATAGATCAGGAGCTTCTTGGGGGTAGCGGGTTATTATCGTCGATTTGTGGAGGGATTTTCATCACATTGAAGCTCCTCTGACTAGATTGACCCAGAAGAATGCCCCATTTCGATGGTCCGATGAGTGTGAGACGAGCTTTTAGAAGCTCAAGACAACATTGACCTCAGCACCAGTACTAGTGTTGCCTTCCGGTTCTGTGATGTATACGGTTTATTGTGACACTTCACGCGTTGGTTTGGGTTGTGTGTTGATGCAGGAGGGGCGAGTTATTGTATATGCTTCACGACAGCTGAAGGTTCACGAGAAGAATTACCATGTGCACGATCTGGAGTTGGCGGCGATTGTTCATGCTCTTAATATTTGGAGGCACTACTTGTATGGGGTGCCTTATGAGGTTTATACAGATCACCGTAGTTTGCAACACTTATTCAAGAAGAGGGATATTAATTTGAGGCAGCGCAGGTGGCTTGAGTTGTTAAAGGATTATGACATCACCATTCTTTATCATCCGGGCAAGGCAAACGTGGTAGCAGATGCCTTAAGCAGGAAGGCGGAGGGTATGGGTAGTTTGGCTTTCATTTCAGCAGAGGAGAGACCTCTAGCTTTAGACATACTGTCCTTGGCTAATCTCCTGGTAAGATTGGACCTTTCCGAGCCCAGTCGGGTTCTTGCACTTGTGGTGGCCCGGTCTTCATTATTGGGGGAGATCAAGACTCGGCAGTATGATGATCCGCACTTGGTGGCTCTCCGGGAGACAATGGTACAAGGTGGTGCCAAGGAAGTTTCTATTGGCGAGGATGGTGTTGTAAGACTTCAAGGTCACTTATGTGTCCCCAATGTCGATGGCTTGAGGGAGAGGATTCTAGAGGAGGCTCATAGTTCACGATATTCCATTCATCCTGGTGCTACGAATATGTATCGTGACTTGAGGCAACATTTATGGTGGAGACAGATGAAGAAAAACATAGTGGAGTATGTAGCTAGATGTCTAAATTGCCAGCAGGTTAAATATGAGCACCAGAGGCCAGGAGGCCTACTTCAGCAGATGCCTATACCTGAGTTGAAATGGGAGCGCATCGTTATGGACTTCGTAATTGGGTTGCCTCGGACCTTGCGGAAGATTGATGCAGTTTGGATCATTGTGGACAGGTTGACCAAGTCGGCACATTTCATTCCAATAGCTACCAATTACACTTCTGAGAGATTGGCCCATATCTACATTCGGGAGATAGTTCGGTTGCACGGTGTGCCGGTGTCCATTATATCAGATCGAGGTCCTCAGTTCACCTCGCACTTCTGGAGAGCCGTAAAGAGTGAGTTAGGCACGCGTATAGAGCTCAGCACAACATTCCACCCTCAGACCGACGGGCAGTCAGAGCAGACAGTTCAGATATTGGAGGACATGCTCAGAGCATGTGTGATTGACTTTGGAGGAAAATGGGACCAGTTCTTACTTTTGGCCGAGTTTGCTTATAATAATAGTTATCAATCCAGCATTGAGATGGCTCCATTTGAGGCCTTGTATGGTCGGCGATGTCGATCTCCCATTGGGTGGTTTGAGCCTGGCGAGGCTAAGCTATATGACACCGATCTGGTGAAGGATGCTTTAGCGAAGGTGAAGTTGATTTAGGAGAAACTTCACATAGCACAGCCCAGACATAAGAGTTACGGGGATCAGAAGGCGCGCGATGTATCATTTGTGGAGGGCGAGAAGGTTCTGCTAAAGGTCTCGCCGATGAAGGGTATTATGAAGTTTGGGAAGAAGGGCAAGCTGAGCCCGAGGTTTATAGGCCCATTTGAGGTGTTGAGACGAGTTCGGGAGGTTGCTTATGATCTTCCTTTACCTCCTAGTTTATCAGGGGTTCATCTGATCTTTCATGTATGCATGCTCCGGAGGTATCATGTCGACTTCTCTCACGTGATAGATTTCAGCACCATTCAGTTGGATGAGAGGTTGGGCTATGAGGAGAACCCAGTTGCTATTATTGACAAGCAGGATTGCCAGTTGAGGTCCAAGAGGGTTTCCGCCATAAGGGTCCAGTGGAGGGGCCAACCAGTCGAGGAGGCGACTTGGGAGTCCAAGGAGGACATGCGGAGCAGATATCCACACTTATTCAGCACTCCAAGTATGATTCTAGACCTGTTCGAGGACGAACGTTTGTTTAAGAGGTGAAGAATGTAACGACCCAACCGTCGTTTTGTGTTCTAGGACCCCGTGCCCCTAAATGAGACTCCCCGTAGTTGCTTTTATTGAATTATGACTTGTGGGGACGGGTGGTTCGAGGTTTGGGGGAGTTTGGAGTGGTATAGGAACACTTAGTTCCTTAAGGTTGGCCTTAAAGGCCAAGTTTGACTTCAGTCAACATTTTTAGTAAACGACTCCAGAATCGAGATTCGAAAATTGCGGTAGATTCGTATGATGATTTCGGACTTGGGCGAGTGTTCGGAACGGGTTTTGGATGACCGGGGGGCGTTTCGGTGCCAAATAGTGAAATAAGAATTTCCTTAAGTTCAAATTGAGCTTTGGAACGTGTTTTTATGTTATCGAGATCCAAACAGAATATCGAGACCGGGAATAGTTCTGTTATGTCATATATGACTTGCTCGCAAAATTTTGTGTCATTCCGAGTAGTATAGATTGGTTCGGCATATTGAAAGCGAATACAAGAACTTGAAGTTCTTATGTTTGATCCAATAGGTTTTGGGGTATGATTTTTAGATTTAGCGCTGTTTCGGATGTTCCTAAGGCTCGAATGAGTCCATATTATGATTTAGGACCTGTTGGTATATTTGGACGGGGTATCAGTGGCCCAGATGCCATTCGGGCATCGGGCGAGGCAAAACCCGGCCTAAAATGACTGTTGCACCTGCGGAGGTCAAGTCTCAGGTGCGAGACCGCTCCTGCGGTCCCAGTCTCGTATGGTAGACTCCTGAGGGAACTGCCCATTTCCATAGATGTGGACCCCTTTCCGCAGAAGCGGAGCCGCAGGTGCGAAGCTAGGCCCCCTTCCCCTTTTTCGCAGGTGCGATCCTCGAGCCGCAGGTGCGAAAATCCTGTAGGCAGTGAGTTTCGTTTTAAATACGGGACTTAGCCATTTTTTAACACCATTCTTCTTCTTTGGGAAATTTTGAGAGCATGAGAGGTTCGACCTAGCTACTGTGAGGTAAGTAATTCCTACTATAAATTTAGCTTTATACTTGAATTCTTAGGTAGATTAACACAACAATTAGTAGAAACCATGGGTTAGAGTAAAAACCTAGGTTTTTGACAAAAATGGGAAATTACCAAGAAATTTGTTAAGGAGTCAAACAAAAACTATATAATATTGATCCTTACGCCATGGGTGATAGTTTCCTTCAAAAATTTCCGGAATCCGAGCATGTGGGCCCGGAGGTATATTTTAAGATTTTCTCAATTTAGGTTGAAATGATCATTTAAGTAGGAGAATTAAGGACTTTGGAGTATAGACTGATGTGTTTATGTAATATTTGACTAGTTTCGAGTCCTTGGGCGACGAATTGGAGTTTCGGGCGCATTCTTGACCCGGGAAGTAGACTTGACGCGAGGTAAGTCTCCTTTCTAACCTTGTAAGAGGGAATTTTCCCCATAGGTGAATTAAATGATTATGTGTTATTGTGCTGGGGGACTATGTACGTGCGAGGTGAGGAGAGCCCATGCGTAGTGACTATTATTGTTATGTCCGGGTAGTTAGTCCCACACCATGCCATGTGAATTCCATTAACTTGAGTTATATTCTTTGTAACTTCATTGTATGAAAATTTGTTTTAAGAAAACCGAGAATTTGATGTTTTAAAAGAATTGTTATTTGAAAAGGATTGAAAGAAAGATGTTGTGTTTGCATGCGACCGCTTCGCAATTTATATCCCGGAGCGGAGTAATTCTTCCCCCTACTCTCATGGGAGTGGGACGTACGCCACAACAGGTTGATAGATGCATCTATGGTTCGTGCCGTTCGACCCTTCGGCAGCGCACAATTATTATTATTATTATTTTGGCCCAGGCCGGATGTCCTTATTCCACTATGTGCATGCTATTTGCTTGATGTTGTTTATGATTGTTGAGCTGTGAAATATCGTGGAAGATCTAACTGAAAACTTGTAAATTGATGCTTCACTACATATTTGGATTTTATTATGATTCGGTATTTATTTCCTTCCTATCCATGCTTACTTGTTGTCCTTTTTTAATTTATCACCTAAAATATGTTGTTTGGACCCTAGTATGTGTCAAGTCGACCTCTTGTCGCTACTTCTTAGAGATTAGGCGGGATACTTACTGGGTACATATTGTTTATGTACTCATGCTACGCTTTGTAATTAATTGTACATGTTCTGAGTCAGGTGCATCTGGGTTCCACTCCGGAGCTCATTCCTGAGTTATACTGGTCGAGGCTTCAAGGTGAGCTGCTCTTCTTGGCGACTTCCAGCAGCACTTTGGAGCTATTCTTTTGTTATTTCTGTCTATACTCACTCAGACCGTAGGACAGACTTTCATTCTTTTGATATTATTCTACTAGATGCCTGTAGACTTGTGACACTAGTTCCTGGCACACACACACTAGTAGACTTTATTTTGGAGTGTAATCGTTAATTATGACTTCATGATTATTTATTTTGCATAAAATTGCCTAAGTTATCCGTTTCTACTTAATGTCTCAAAACTAAGTTAAGCAAGTGTTGAAAAATGTTTTTGGTAAACTACATGAAACTCACTAGTAGATAATGGTGGGCTCGCCTGACTACCGTGTTGGGCGCCATCGCGTAGGATTTTGGCCGTGACACAAAATTCATAATAGATGATTATGGGAAGAAAATCTAATGTTAACATGTCAAACTAGTACAAAGTTACCCATTACAGTAAACAAACACGGCTGACTATTCTCATGTGCACAAAACATAACCTAAAAATGACATAAAGATCTATTTACATCTAGCTAAAATTATCTAACAAAATTACCCCTGTGAAGGTTGTGCGGCCACACAATTCTATGTGTGGTCCGCACTTTGAGGTTGACTGGTCAGGTTGGATTTCAACGGTCGCATAAAACTGGGATGCAGCCGCACTTCCTTTAATTGTGCGGACCGTACATTTCTAAGTGCGGCCGTACTCTTGATCTTGGATTGGAACTGGACACTTTCTGCGGACCGCACATTTATGAGTGCGGCCGCACAATAATAGTGCGTTCCGCACATATTCAGGCTCCCAAAACATGACTCTCTAAAGCTCGTCTTCTGCAGCCGCACAATAATTCTGCGGTCCACACTCTGTGAAGGAATTCGGTCAATTTCTCTTCAGAGTTTGAGGCTGCATACGGTATTGTGCGGTCCGCACTTTGGTCTTTTTTGTCTTGCTTTGATCCTTGTCCAATTTTACTCCTTTTTGAGTTGATTTTCACTTCTTTGGCTCGTTCCCCAATATTCCAGCAAGAAAGAACATTTCATTACTTCTCGGGAATACCTTTAAGCAGTTTTTAGCTAAAATGTAAGTAAAAGAAAGAAAATAAGCATTCAAAATCCCTACTTATCAACTCCCCCAAACTCAAGCTTTTGCTTGTCCTCAAGCAATTAAGGCCTTTCCCACCTCCACTAGAAAAAAGGCTATTTAGCTGGTGTAAGTTGTACCAAACACACATCAATTGGGACCAACAGTTACTCACATACTCATGACTCATTAACAAGCTTATGATTTGAATGTTAAAGCACAAATAGCTCCAATGTGACGCTTGAGCATCAAGGGTTGACTTTGTTCATCAAGGAAGCTCGCACTTTCATGCAGGTCACTGTGGATCCCAAACTCCTCCTCCTATACTCTCAAGAAGCTCATCTCACTCACGAATAAAGAAATCAATTCAATGACTTGATAAAGATTAGCTCATCACTCTCAAAAGAATGTCAAAATCCTGGCTCTAAGTACCATATGCTTGCCCCTCATGTAGATCACCACTAATGTAAGCTTTCTTAGCTTGAAATCACGTAGGGATTTTTCGGCATGTAATGAAGGCTTTTGGACTAAGGAGGGAAATATTAAAATGGAATTAGTTCATCATTCCTTTAGCACTTCATCTTCTCTTTTTGGCTTTACTTTGCCGACTCTTTGAGTCATTTTCCTTTCCCTTAGGGGGATTAGAGAGACTTGACATCACTCCTTATTTATCATGCTATTCATACTTTCCTTCTTTGCTTTCTCCACGTTTTGCACTTTTGCTTTCTTTTGCATTTTTTCGACCCTTTCACATTATTCACTTTCTTTTTGCGTTTTTCTTTTGTTTTTCCTTTCTTTTTCTTTGCCTTTCCTCTTCTTCATTACCATTCTCTTTTTGTGCTTTGATACTATCTTTAAACTCCTCGTCTCTCCCCCAAACTTATGTTTTTTCCATTTGTATCACATGAGTGCTAAAGAAAGTTGGGGTGCCAAGAGAGAGTCATTATAAAACAGGTAAAGGCTTGTAACGTGGTTATCGAATAAAAAGGCGTTAGGATCAAAAGGGTTTATTAAGGATGATATCATTGGTGGGCCATGGAAGGTTTCAAAACAGATCAAGGAAAGCCTACAATCACTTCTCAAGCCAAGCTAACTTAGAATTTCGCCTAGAAACACATTCGAGGCAAGTTCTAGACAATTCGCACAGGTACTTGGACTTGTAACAAAATACTTCACCTCACACACAACCGGATTGTTAAAAATAATAGAGTCGAGGGACAAAACAACCACATTAAAGATTGAAAATCGCTAATGGTTCAACTAAACCACCCGATTATTGCCTAAGTCAACACGAGAGTCACAAGGTCACTAACTAGAGCTATTTCTTTCCAAACACTTGTTTTTAACCATACGCGTGTAGTTAGTGAAGCATGCTTGACCATTATTTATTCAGTAATACTACTTGTTTCTACCTAAACATCAAAAATTGACTCGATCCCTTAAGAAGGTTGTCACGCCATCCATCGTTGGGAAGAGCCACCCGGTTCACACAAGACCCACCTTTGTAAAGAATCTTGGCATTAATAAAACCAAAGGCTTATTGTTCACTTAAACATAAAAAGAAGCAAACAAATCAAAAAGAAGATATTAAATTAACTAAGAAGCTATACTATCAAGAAAACAAGATGAAGAAGCTATGAAATAAATTACTGAAAGTAAGGCAAATGAATATACAGACCGAGGGGAATAGAATATATACATAATAAGGGAGAAAATAAAAATAATAGAAAAAGAGTATTAAGGTTATTACATGCCAAATGTAATCAAATGTCATCAAAATAGACCACCCCCCCTGCCCCGAATAGGAACAACCATTGTCCTTAATGCTTAGCAAAATCAAAATAAAGGAGGGTAGAGAGCAAAGAAAACTCCATATGTGGTCTCAGGGTGACTGGCAACATCACCACCCTCGGTCTCCTCCAACTGTATCTCATCATCACCTGGCTAAGGGAAAACAGGGTTGGGGAGCATCTAAAGCAGCTCCTTAGAAGTAGGGGCAGCAAGATCTGGCTCGTCAGACTGGCCAGGTGGTGCCTCTACTGATGGTTCTGATAGGTCTGCTGGTACTGATTGATCTGTCTCCATCAGTAGGTCCAATGGGAAATCACCCGCTACTGCTAGCTTCATCACCTCCTTTCTCAAACTCTCTACTGATTTCTTTGAAGCCTGGGATTTTCTCATCTTTTTCACCTGCTTGGCCAACTCATCAATAGCTCCCTCGTGAGCCACCAGTGTGTCCATAATAGTCTTCTGGTTCTCCAGAATCTTCTTCAAAGTTTCATCAGACTAACCAATGATGGTAGTGGTAGTGGCCTTACCCTTGAACTAGGGGTTGTCTACACCCTGCAAGTGGTACCCTGAGAAAGGCTTCTTGGTCCTTACCTTTGTATCATATGGCCTTGGCTCCACCTTTGTATCATTGAAATACTCTGTGAGGGTGTTTGGATAAGGGTAAGATCTTTCACCTTTTCCAACAGCTAGTGTGATGTTGGTTGACATGACGGCACCCACATTGATCGGGTACCCAGCCAAAATAGAAGCCACCACAATTTCTCGGGGAAGTGGGAGATTGTTCTCATTAAATCTCGGATTAATACGGCTGCACACAAAGGTCTACCACCCTTTAGCTTCAAAGTTTAGGGTGGCTCGGAGGATAGGAACTCATGCTGTAATCCACGGTGGTGGTGGTCCTTGAGCAGCTAACATCTCAGCTAGCCACGGGCGAGATGCATCACCCATAGCAAGCTTTTCCAAATACTGGACTGCCTCTACCTCTTCAAAACCCACATAAGTGTTCAAAGAGAAGGAGTCCAAGCGGACTTTCAAATTTCTCACCTTTTTCATGTTGGTCCCCTTCTTGATGTGAGCCACATTGGCATAGAACTCCCTGACCAAGTGCTCATTTGCATCGATAACACTATGGGTGCACCACTTCCACCCCTTTTTCGCTCCTGAAACTGTCTAAGAACATTTGGATTGTGAATATCCAAATTATTCATTAAGAAATGTCGCTCAAGTTTGAGCGATCTCGGGCCACAACTCCCGGAACCTTGTGAAGGTCATGAAGCTTAGAAACCGATCCTCCCAAATTTCCTTATTCTTTGACCTCTCTAGGCCACCCACTCGAGTGTCCCCCCCTTCCCCCCCGTCTACCATTATCCGGGACATCATCATCATCATCATCAATTTCCACTGGTGCCGGAGGAGTAGGTGTAGAGGAGGGCTCTAAACCATGGCTACCTACCTCGGAACCCTCAGAAGAACTAGATGTAGTAGAGGGTTCGTTGCGCAACTGATATCTCCCAGTGGGTTGGGGTGGTTGGGACTGAGCCTCAGGTTGTACCTCCATTAAACGACCCTCAGAGACTTCCCTAGATGGGGCATAGGAACTAGATTCTGAGGGCCCTGTGGCCCTTCCTCTCCCAGTGGTCGGATTTTTGGCAATTGGCTTGGATTGAACTCCTAGTGGTTGAGTGCCTTTTCCTCTACCTCGGTAGGAATCACCTCTGCCTTTTGATGTATCTCCTCTACCACGTGATATAACCATTGTCTACAATACAAGGTTCATAAGTCAGTTGAACTTTAAAACAATTCAAACATTTGCATAACAGTGGTAGGACAACAGCATGAGACAGTGCGAACCATACAATTTTGAGTGCGGCCGCAGACTGTCATGTGCGGGTCGCATAATTTTGAAGTGCATCGCACACCCTGAAGTGAGGACTGCATAATTGTGAGTGCGGCCGCACATCCTGAAGTGTGGATCACACAATTTTGAGTGCGACCGCACGAATCCAGCCTATGTTACTGGTTCTCTGAAGTTCAAAAGTGCGGTCGCACATTTTTATCTGTGGCCGCACAATGTTTCTGCGGACCACACGATTTTGAGTGAGGTCCGCACTTTTCAAGCACAATTTTTCCCTAATTAAGTGGTCTATGGCCCGCACAAATTTGTGTACAGCCGCACAATTTAAACATATACGGCAGTGAATCCAGGGTATGCAATTTTTTACAAATTAGACATGGTATGCAATAATTAACATAACCAATGGTCTACCTAGTCCCCAATGAATATATATGAAACTACCCACATAATATTTAGCAGAAATGAAGAACATTTGACATTTTTAGGCCTAAAAATAACTAAACTAATCAAAGAACAAAAATTAAAAAAAATGGACAAAAGTCTAACATGGATTGAACATAACAGAGATGAATGATGCACGTGAGAATCTAACTTGATGAACTGATTGTGAGTGAGGATTGTGAATTGTTTTTTAGTGCACAATGTTTGCTTAAGGATTAGGAGTTCAGAAAGTGTAAAGTGTGAATAGTGTTGAAAAGCGCTATTTAAAGGTTGACCAACTTGGTCAAAAAGTGAGCTGAGTGCGGCCGCACAATTTTGAGTGTGGTCTGCACTCTTTACCTACACTTGCACTAAGCTTTTTCGGTCCGCACAAAAGTGAGTGCGGCCACAGAAATTTGTACAGTCAGCATATTTTTGTGTGTGACCCCATATTGGCCTATTCTCCGCAACTTCAAACTTCAGAGAGTTCACATATTTGGGTCTCCAGTTGTGCGGCCGCAGAGTCTTCTCTGCGGTTGCAATTATTATTGTGCAGTCCACACAATTTTGGTGCGGTTTGCATAATTTCAACACTTGGCCAATTTTTTCAATTACAGTCTATGCAATGCACACTCATTCCTACAATTCACTTCAAAACCAGTTAGCTCAATACAAAACCTATCTAAAAAGAAAGAAAATGAAAAATGAAAAGAAACATGGGTTTCCACCCAAGAAGCGCCTGATTTAACATCGTGGCATGACACAGGTTACCATCAATCACTCGAAATGAATTAACGCCACAACATGGCCATCATCAACCTTGCCAAGCTAATGTTTCACACGGTGACCATTGACTCTAAACACTTCATCATTTTTGTTGTTCAAGTCTAATGCACCAAAGCGTGTCACATGCACAACCTCAAATGGACCACTCCACTTGGACTTCAACTTTCCCTGAAATGTCCGCAACCAAGAATTGAACAATAGCACGAGATCATCTTCTTTGAACTCCTTGTTCCGGATGTACTTGCCATGGAGATACTTCATCTTGTCCTTGTATATGGACAAACTTGAATATGCATAGTACCGGAATTCATCGAGCTCATTCAATTGTGCCACCCTTAAGTTGGCGGCGACATCCCATTCAAGATTAAGCTTCATCAATGCCCACATAGCCTTGTGCTCAATTTCCACCGGTAGGTGACAAGATTTCCCGAAGACTAACCGATACGGAGACATACCAATCGGTGTTTTATATGTCGTCCTAGTACAAAGAGCGTCATCAACTTTCTTCGACCAATCCGTCCGGTTGGCATTCACGGCCTTTGACAAAATACTCTTGATTTGTCGGTTGGAGGCTTCGACTTGCCCGCTTTCTTGAGGATGAAAGGGGTCGACACTTTGTGAGCTACACCATACTTTGTGAGTAAGGTATCAAAAGCTTTGTTGCAAAAATGTGATCCCCCGTCACTAATAATGGCCCTTGGAGTACCAAACCTCGTGAAGATGTTAATTTTTTAAAAATGCCACCACACTTTGAGCTTCATTATTGTTGGGCAAAGCCACGACTTCAACCCACTTTGACACATAATCCACAACTACCAATTATTAAGTGTTCCCACAAGATCTCACAAATAGACCCATGAAATCAATGACCCACACATAAAAAATGTCAATATCCAAGATGGTGGTGAGGGGCATCTCATTTTTCTTAGAAATCCCACCGGCCCTTTGACATTCATCACAACGCTTAACAAGATCTCTAGAGTCCTTGTAAAGAGTAGGACAATAGAATCCAGAACTCAACACTTTTATTGTCGTTCTAGCTCCACCATGGTGACCACCATATGACGAAGAGTGGAAAGCCTCTAGAATTTCCACTTGTTCTTCCTCCGGTATACATCGTTGAATCACACCCAAATCCGGAAGAGATATGGCTCATCCCAATAATAGTCAAGGAAATCCCGTTTGAGTTTCTTCTTTTGGTTTGAAGAGAACTACTTCGGTACAATGCCACTCAAAAGATAATTAGCTAAGTCGGCGAACCATGGCATCCCGGTCATAGAAATGACTAGGAGTTGCTCGTCGAGAAATGAATCATTTATCTCAAAGCCATCATGTGGCCTCCCCTCCTCCTCCAAAAGATACAAGTGGTCTGCCACTTGATTTTCACTACCATTGAAGTCTTGAATCTCTAGATCAAACTCTTTCAAAAGATGCATCCACCGCATTAATCTTACTTTAGAATCTTTCTTGCTCATTATATATCAAAGCGCCGCATGGTTGGTATGAATAATCACCTTTGTACCCATCAAGTATCCGCAGAACTTCTCCATAGAAAAAACAATAGCAAGGAGCTCTTTTTTGGACACTGTGTAGTTGGCTTGGGCATCATTCATGGTCTTACTAGCATAGTAGACCGGATGGAAGATTTTGTTAATACGTTTCCCCAACACCGCTCCAACCGCCAAATCACTTGCATCACACATGAGCTCGGAAGGCAAGCTCCAATCTGGTGCAATGATAATAGGAGTAGTAGTCAACTTGAACTTGAGCAATTCGAGTGCCTTCATACAATCTTCGTTTAAATGGAACTTGGAATACTTCTCCAAAAGTTTACACAAGGGGTTTACCACCTTATAAAAGTCCTTGATGAATCCGCGATTGAACCGCGCATGACCCAAAAAGCTCCTCACTCCCTTCACGGATGTAGGGGGTAGGAGTTTGGAGATCACCTCAATTTTGGCTTTGTCGGCCTCAATACCATGCTTTGAAATTTTGTGGCCAAGGACTATGCCTTCCTCGACCATGAAGTGACACTTCTCCTAATTCAAAACCAAGTTTGTTTCCTCACATCTAGCCAATACCTTGTCCAAGCACTCATCAAAAGAATTTCCCACCATGGAAAAGTCGTCCATGAAGACCTCAAGATAATCCTCCATCATGTTGATGAAGATGGCCATCATACACCATTGAAAAGTCGTCGGTGCATTGCATAACCCAAATGGCATCCGCGAGAATGCGAAGGTACCATAGGGACAAGTGAAAGTAGTCTTCTCAGGTCTCCAGCAGCAATAAGAATTTGATTGTAGCCAGAATATCCATCAAGGAAACAATAAAAAGCACGTCTGGCCAACCTATCAAGCATTTGATCAAGAAATAGAAGCGGGAAATGATCTTTCCGGGTGACTTTGTTGAGCTTCCTATAGTCCATGCGCACTCTCCACCTAGTGACCGTTCTTGTGGGGATCAACTCATTCTTGTCATTTGTCACCACAGTCATTCCCCATTCTTTGGGAAAGATTGCACCGGAGAGGTCCACGAGCTATCGGAAATGGGGTAAACAACCCTGGCCCATTTTATGATCTCCTTCTTCACCACCTCTTGCATTTCTTCATTTAATCTTCTTTGATGTTCAATGGAGGGTTTGGCATCCTCCTCCAAAATAATCTTATGCATGTAAAAGGCAGGGCTTATACCCCGAATATCCGCCAATGTCCATCCTATAGATTTCTTGTTCTTTTGAAGTACCGCCAAAGTATAATCTACGTGCACGTTAATCAAGCAAGAGGAAAGAATAACAGGTAAATTAAATTTATCTTATTCCTTTATTATTACCAAATAGCATGCGAAAAGTCAACACTAGCATAGATTGAAGTACAAAATGGAGCAAGGTATATAAACTCAATTTATGCCTTTACGAAATTTCGCAAACCAATCCCAGAATTTTGGAGTCACAAGCTCACAGACTATCTATGAATAATACATGTAATGGTCTGAATGAAGTAAGTACATCTGTTTCTAAAATATCTAGAACATAATACCAAAGAAGTAGGAAGGGACGCCAAGTCCTGCAGACTACCTCGGGGTCTCCACTGGACTGAAGGCAGCAACCTCGATCTATGGTCAGTAGGGTCCTACACCGAGATCTGCACAAAAGTGCGGAGTGTAGCATCAGTACAACCGACCCCATGTACTGAGTAAGTGTCGAGCCTAACCTCGACGAAGTAGTGACGCGGCTAGGACACAACAATCAAATAAACCTGTGCAGTTTAATAATGTACCAAAATGATAATAATGACAAGAAATAATCAGCTAAGCATGAAGAAAAAGTGGGAATATGCTGAGGGAGAGAATATCAAGTAATGAAAATAGCGAAGTAAGGCACAATTCAAATCTCAACTTAAACAACAGGAAATAGCAACACAAGGAAGACAATGCACGGCATCACCCTTCGTGGTTTTACTCTCGTCCTCATCAAACAGTAAATATAAATTGCACGTCATCACCCTTCATGCTTTTACCTCACATAATCATGGCACGACATTATCCTTCGTGCATTATCACTCATATCATGGAACGACATCACCCTTCGTGCTTTACACTCTCTTACAATATCATACACGACATCACCCTTCGTGCTTTACACTCTCTCACAATATTATACACGGCATCACCCTTCACGCTTTACACTCTTCCTCACCCGAAACAATATCAATAACAACAATTCGGTAAGGAAAATAAACAATGATAAAGCCAAACGTCCCGGCAAGGGAGCCAACAGTAGAAACAATACCATCCCGGCAAGGAAAAAAACTATAACAAATCTCACTTAATACATAACTTCTCATAAAAAAATGCTCCATTGAAACTAATACTCAACACTTGACAAGATCAAGGAATTCCACCAACATGAATAGCTATAAAGTGAAACTCAAGTCATACTTAATGGAAAACCACAAAAATCGGAATATTTGACTCATGGGCATGCTTGAAACCAACGTATAGCTACTTGTCACCTCGCGTATACGTTGAACATGATACTTTACACATAACAAATAGGACGTAACACCTATTCCCTCAAGCTAAGGTTAAGCCAAACACTTACCTCAAATTCCACGACAAAACTCAAGCCTCGATTACCGCCTTCCCTTTTGAATTAGATTCCAATTCACTTGTATCTAGACATATTGAACTCAATAACATCAATAAATGCCAAACAATTCCATCCCAACACTTAATTATAGGTTTGACATCATTCTTCCCAAAAAGTCAAAAATCGACCGCGGGCCCGCTTGGTCAAAACACAAGGTTCGGACCAAAATCCGATCACCCATTCATCTATGAGCCTGAATATATAATTGGTTTCAAAATGCGATCTCAAAACGAGGTCTAAATTCCAATTCTTCAAAAAGCACTAACTCTACCCAAATCCCTAATTTTCTACTCTTAAGAACATGATTTAGGCCTTGAAATCTAATGGGTGTTAATAGAAATTGAAGAAAACAAGTCTAAGAATACATACCAATGGTTTTGTGGTGAAATGCCCTTTCAGAAATCGCCCAATTTGGAGTTTAGGTGAAGAAGTTATGAAAATTTGAAGAAATCCTGATTTGCTACTGTTTTAAAAAAACACTAGACGAACATGCTATGCGATTGCGACCCTTACTATGAAATCGCATAGGCTTCTACTCCCCTGTCCGTCGTGTTCGCATCCAAGGGGATGCATTCGCACTGTACTATGACTACCCAGCCCCCAGGCTCTCTTATACTCTATGCGTTCGTGACTACATGGGTGCTTTCACGTAGAGTAATTTTCCTATTCTCCGCGTTCGCACCCTGTACTATGTGTTTGCACACTGTTACCCAGCCCCCTTCCGCGCGTGTGCATTGTGTTCGCATGGATACCTATGCGTTCACATAGGGTAAATTTCCTGGAGACCAGCAACAACCACAAGACACCAGATTTTCTAGGTAAAAATCACCCCGACGCCTATCCGAAACTCACCCGAGCCCTCGGGGCTCCAAACCAAACATTCACACAACTTCAAAAACATCCTATGGACTTACTCGTGCGATCAAATCGCCAAAATAAAAGTTTAAACAACTAATTTCGCCTTAAAATCAAAGAAAATTTCCAAAACTTCCAAAGTATCAAATTTCACGACTACGGGTCCGAATCACATCAAACGACTTCCGTTTCTTACCAAATTTTATAGACATATTACAAATATCATATTGAACCTGTACCGGGCTTTGGAACCAAAATACGGTCCCAATATCATGAATTTTAAATAAAGTCAATTTCTAAAATCTCTTATATTTTTCAGAAAAATAATTTCTTTCAATAATTCATTTCTCGGTCTTGGGACCTCGGAATTCGATTCCGGGCATATGCCCAAGTCCCATATTTTCCTACGGACTCTCCAGGACTGTCGAATCACTGGTCTGGTTTTGTTTACCCAAAATGTTGACCGAAGTCAACTTAAATTCAATATTAAGGCCAATTTAGCATTTTTCTCAGTTTTTCACATAGAAGCTTCCCGGATACACGCTCGGGCCGCGTGCACAAATCGAAGTGAGATAAAAGGAGGTTTTCAAGGCCTCGGAACACAATTTTGACTTATAAAACAAGGGATGACCTTTTGGGTCATCACATTCTCCACCTCTAAAACAGCCGTTCGTCCTGGAATGGACATATAAAAGTACTTGAATCAGGGAAAAGATGGGGATAACGGCTCCGCATATCGGACTGGGACTCCCGGGTAGCTACCTCGGTAGGCTGACCTCTCCACTGGACACGAACTGAAGGATAACTCTTCGATCTCAACTGACGAACCTGCCGGTCTAATATGGCTACCACCTCCTCCTCATAGGTCAAATCCTTGTCCAACTGGACACTGCTGAAATCTAACACATGGGCTGGATCTCCGTGGTTCTTCCGAAGCATTGACACATGAAACACCGGATGCACAGCTGATAAATTCAGTGGCAACGCAAGTCTGTAGGCCACCTCTCCCACTCTGTCAAGAGTCTCAAATGGACCAATGAATCTAGGGCCTAGCTTGCCCTTCTTCCTAACTCTCATCACGCCTTTCATGGCCGATAGCCGAAGCAATACCCTCTCCCCTACCATGAATGGCAAATCACGAACTCTGCGATCGGCATAACTCTTCTGCCTGTGCTGAGCTGTATGAAGCCTATCCTAAATGATCTTAACCTTATCCAAGGAATCCTGCACTAACTCCGTAACCAACAACCGAGCCTCTCCTGGCTCAAACCACCCAACCGGCGACCGACAACACCTACCATATAATGCCTCATAAGGAGCCATCTGAATGCTTGACTCATAGCTGTTGTTGTAGGAAAATCAGCTAATTGAAAGAACTGATCCCAAGAGCCTCCAAAGTCAATGACACAGGCTCGTAGCATATCCTCCAAAATTTGAATAGTACGCTCGGACTGTCCGTCCGTCTGAGGATTAAATGTTGTGCTCAACTCAACCCTCGTGCCCAACTCACACTGAAGTGCCATCCAGAAATGTGAGGTAAACTGGTACCTCGGTCAGAAATAATAGACACGGGCACACCATGAAGGAGAATAATCTCCCTAATGTAGATCTCTACCAATCTCTCCGAAGAATATGAAACTGCCACAGGAATGAAATGCGCTGACTTGGTCAGCCTATCCACAATGACCCATACTGCATCGAATTCCCTATGAGTCAGTGGGAGTCCAACAACGAAATCCATGGTGATACGCTCGCACTTCCACTCAGGAATCTCAATCTGCTGCATCAATCCACCAGGTCTCTGATGCTCGTACTTTACCTGCTGATAATTCAAGCATCGAGCTACATAGGCCACAATATCCTTCATCATCCTCCTCCACCAATAATGCTGCCGTAAATCCCGGTACATTTTTGCGGCGCCCGGATGGATAGAGTACCGTGAACTATGGGCCTCCTATAATATCAACTCACGGAGTTCATCCACATTGGGTACACAAATACGACCCTGCATCCGTAAAACTCCATCATCACAAACGGTAACCTGTTTGGCATCATCGTGCCAAACGGTATCCCTAAGGACACACAAATGAGGGTCATCATACTGCCGGTCTCGAATACGATCAAATAATGAAGAACGAGCAACTGTATAAGCTAGAACACGGCCGGGCTCAGAAACATCCAATCTCATCCATAGAAAGTGGTCTCACTCCGACCGGAATATAAGCAAGACTACCCATGTTGGCTAACTTGCTACTCAGAGCATCGACCACCACATTGGCCTTCCCCTGATGATATAAGATGGTGGTATCATAGTGTTTCAACAGCTCCAACCATCTCCTCTGCCTCAAATTCAACTCCTTCTGCTTGAAAAAGTATTGCAAACTCTTGTGATCCGTGAACACCTCACGAGACATGCCATATAAATAATGCGTCCAAATCTTCAGTGCGTGAACAATGGCTGCTAACTCCAAATCATGAAATGGATAATTCTTCTCGTGGATCTTCAACTGATGCGAAGCATATGCAATAACCTTGCCATCCTACATCAACACTGCACCAAGTCCAACCCGAGATGCATCACAATACACAGTATATTGCCCCGAACCTGTTGGCAAAACCAACACCGGTTCCATGGTCAAGGCTGCCTTGAGCTTCTAAAAGCTCGCCTCACAACTCATCTGACCACCTAAAATGGGCACCCTTCTGAGTCAACCTGGTCATTGAGGCTGCAATAGATGGAAAGCCTTCCACAAACCGATGATAGTGCTAAGCCCAAGAAACTCCGAATCTCTGTAGCTGACGTGGGTCTAAACCAATCCTTGACTGCTGAAATATTCTTGGGATCCACCTGGATACCCTCTGCTGATACAACATGACCCAAGAATGCAGTTGAGCTCAACCAAAACTCACACTTAGAAAACTTCGCATACAACTGACTGTCCTTCAAAGTCTGAAGAATGACTCAAAGGTGCTTCTCGTGCTCCTCCCGGCTGCAGGAATATATCAGAATATCATCAATGAAGACAATCACGAAGGAATCCAAATAAGGCCTGAACACTCGGTTCATCAAGTCCATAAAAGCTGCTGGGGCATTTGTCAAACCCGAATGACATCACTAAGAACTCATAATGCCCATACCGAGTGTGAAAAGCTTTCTTAGGGACATCGGATGCCCTAATCCTCAAATGATGGTAGCCGGATCACAAATCGATCTTCGAAAATACCTTGGCACCCTGAAGCTGATCAAACATATCATCGATTCGCGGTAATGGATACTTATTCTTGATGGTAACCTTGTTCAATTGTCGATAATATATATACATCCTCATCGACCCATACTTCTTCTTAACAAACAACAACGGTGCACCCCAAGGCGAGACACTAGGCTTAATGAAGCCTTTATCAAGCAAATCCTGCAACTGTTCTTTCAATTCTTTCAACTCTGGCGGGGCCATATGATACAGTAGAATAGTAATGGGCTGAGTGCCCGGAGCCAAATCAATGCAAAAGTCAATATCCCTGTTGGGTGGCATACCCGGTAGGTCCGCAGGGAATACCTCTGGAAACTCACGGACTATGGGCACAGACTCCATAGAAGGAACCTCGGCACTAGAATCACGAACATAAGCCAAATAGGCCAAACACCCCTTCTCAACCATGCGTCGAGCCTTCATATATTAGATAACCCTGCTGGAAGAATGACCAGGAGTCCCCCTCCATTCCGGTCGAGGCAACCCCGGTAATGCTAATGTCACGTTCTTAGCATGACAGTCCAGTATGGCATGATAAGGAGACAACCAATCCATCCCCAAAATAACATCAAAATCTACCATATCCAGGAGGAGAAGATCTACACTGGTCTCAAGACCACCAATAACCACAACACATGAACGGTAGACACGATCTACTACAATAGAATCACCCACCGGTGTAGACACATGTACATCAGAGAATCACGAGGAATAACCAAATAAGGAGCAAAATAAGATGACACATAGGAATATGTGGACCCTGGATGAAATAAAATCGAAGCATCCCTGCTTCAAACTGAAACCATACCTGTGATAACTGCATCAGAGGCCTCCGCCTCAGGTCTGGCTGGAAAAGCATAACATCGGGGCTGGGCCCTACCAGTCTGAACTACATCCCTGTGACGGCCTCCTACTGGCTGACCTCTACTTCTAGCGGCCTGGCCTCCACCTCTAACGGCCTGACCTCAACCTCTAACACCTCGAACCCCACCTCTAGGTAGCTGAGCGGGTGATGGACCACCTAGTTCAGGAACTATGACATGAGAACCCTGATGCTGAAAACTGCTCGAGGCTCGAGGGCAAAATCTAGAAATGTGCCTCGAAACTCCACAAGGATAACAAGATCTCGACTGCTGAGATTGCTGGCCCTGAAACTATCCCTGACGACCTGAATAACCACCTTGAAAACTCTGGAGCGGCGGTGCACTAATAGGAGCTGGTGGTGCACTATAGGGAAACTGATCAGAATACTGCATGTGGGAACCACGACCACCTGGAGCACTGCGAGAAGCCTGAAGTGCTGACTGAAACGGCCTAGGAGGATGGCCCCTACCAAAAGAATCCCTTCCTCCAGACAAGACACCATTGAACCGGCCAAAATGATGAGGCCTTATGTCAGACCCCTGACCACCCCCCTGTGATAGAGCCATCTCGACTCGTCGTGCCCCATTTGTTGCATTCTGAAAGGAAATATCACCCCTGTCTCTCTAGCCATCTGCAATCTGAACGGCGGAGCTAGTCCTTCAATAAAGCTCCTCACCCTCTCTCGGTCGGTGGGAAGTATCATAATAGCATGCCAGGCCAAGGAAATGAATCTGGTCTCATACTGAGTGACGGTCATAGAACCCTGCTAGAGACGCTCAAACTGCCTCCTAAAATCCTCTCGCTGGTCTAGTCAAACAATAATCTCTCCACCAAGTCTTGGCGGAACCGAAAAAACGAAAAGTAGCAAAGTCGACCCTATTGGTCTCTACTATCCCCATGTTCCGTAAAACCTCGTAGAAGCTATCCAAAAAGTCCTGGGGATCCTCTGAAGATGCACCTCTATAAGTAGCGGTCCAACCTCCACAAAGCATCAATAGACATAGCTGCTCCATCACCGGTCTGAGCCATAATACCCGGCTGAACTTCCCAACTGGCTGAGCTACTAGAGTCTGAAACTGAGGAGCCAACTGCTCCGGAGTGCGAGTAGCGGGAGTCTGGGCTCCTCACTCAGCCTGAGAAACGGCTGGTGCTGCAGGAAGTAAACCTGCCTGAGCGACACTCTCCATGAGTCCCACTAGACGGACCAGAGCATCCTGGAGTACTGGGGTGGCAATGAACCCCTCGGGGACCTGAGCTGGCCTACCCCAGACTGTCTGGGCAGGAACCTCATCAGCAAACCCTATCTCAGGCTCCACCATTGGGGCTGCTACTCTGGGCTGAGCTCTGCCGCTGCCTCGGCCTCAAGCACCTCGTCCTCGGCCCCTCGTAGGAGCTGCAACTTGAGACTCAGGTTGCAGATCAGTGGATGAAGAAGCACGTGTTCTCGCCATCTGCGAGATAATAGAATAGAAATACAATTAGCATTTAGAATTAAAATCCCACGACAGAGAAGAATAGATGTGAAGTCATTCATAAACTCTGCATCCTCTGGGGGATAAGCACAGATGTCTCCATACCGATCCCTCAGACTCTACCAAGCTTGTCCGTGAATTTGTGAGACCTAAGCAACCTCGTTCTCTAATACCAACTTGTCACAAACAGAATTTCCCACCGTCGGGACCGTGATGGTGCCTAACGTTGAACCCGATAGGAAAGCCAACGTAAATATTCAATTTATCTTTCCTTTATTATTACCAAATAGTATGCGAAAAGTCAACACTAGCATAGATAGAAGTACAAAATGGAGCAATGTACATAAACTCAATGTATGCCTTTACAAAATTTCGCAAACCAATCCCAGAATTTTGGAGTCACAAGCTCACGAACTATCTACGAAAAATACATGTAATGGTTTGAATGAAGTAAGTACCTCTATTTCAGAAATATCTTGAAAAAAATACAAAAGAAGTAGGAAGGGACGCCAAGGCCTGTGGACGCCTGCAGGACTACCTCGGGGTCTCCACTGGACTGAAGGCAGCAACCTCGATCTACGGTCCATAGGGTCTTACATCGGGATATGGACAACAGTGAAGAGTGTAGCATCAGTACAACCGACTCCATGTACTGAGTAAGTGTCGAGCCTAACCTCGGCGAAGTAGTGACGAGGCTAGGACACAACAATCAAATAAACTTGTGCAGTTTAATAATGTACAGAAATGATAATAATGACAAGAAATAAGCAGCTAAGCATGAAGAAAAAGGGGAAACATGCTGAGGGAGAGAATATCAAGTAATGAAAATAACTAAGTAAGGCACAATTAAAATCTCAACTTAAACAACAGGTAATAGCAACACAAGTAAGACAATGCACGACATCACCCTTTGTGGTTTTACTCTTGTCCTCACCTAACAGTAAATATAAATTGCACGGCATCACCCTTCGTGCTCTTACCTCACATAATCATGGCACCGCATTATCCTTCATGCATTACCACTCATATCATGACACGACATCACCCTTCTGGGCTTTTGCAATCACAATATCGGCATGACATCACCCTTCGTGCTTTACACTCATAATATCATACACGACATCATCCTTCGTGCTTTACACTCTTCCTCACCCAAACAATAAAAATAGCAACGATTCAGTAAGGAAAATCAACAATGATAAAGCCAAATGTCGCGGCCAGGGAGCCAACAGTAGAAACAATACCATTCTGACAAGGGAAACATCTATAACCAATCTCACCTAATACATAACTTCTCATAAAAAAATGCTCAATTGAAACTAATACTCCACTGGACAAGATCAATGAATTTCCACCAACATGAATAGATTTAAACTGAAACTCAAGTCATACTTAAAGAAAAACCACATAAATCGCAATATTTCACTCACGGGCATGCTTGACACCAACGTATAGGTACTCGTCACCTCGCCTATATGTTGAACATGATACTTTACACATAACAAATAGGACACAACACCTATTCCCTCAAGCTAAGGTTAAGCCAAACACTTACCTCAAATTCCACGACCAAACTCAAGCCTCGATTACCGCTTTCCCTTTTGAATTTGACTCCATTTCACTTGTATCTAGACATATTCAACTCAATAACATCTATAAATGCCAAACAATTCCTTCCCAACGCTTAATTATAGGATTTACATCATTCTTCCCAAAAAGTAAAAAATTGACCCTAGGCCCGCTTGGTCAAACCACGAGGTTCGTACCAAAACCCGATCACCCATTCACCCACGAGCCCGAATATGTAATTGGTTTCGAAATCCGACCTCAAAATAAGGTCTAAATTCCAATGGGTGTTAATAGAAATTGAAGAAAACAAGTCTAAGAATACATACCTATGGTTTTGTGGTGAAATCCCCTTTCAGATATCGCCCAATTTGGAATTTAGGTGAAGAAGTTATGAAAATTTGAAGAAATCCTGATTTGCTACTGTTTTTAAAAAACACTAGACGGACATGCTATGCGATTGTGACCCTTACTGTGCGATCGCATAGGCTTCTACTGCCTGCCCATCGCGTTCGCGTCCAAGGGGACGCGTTCGACTGTGCTATCACTACCCAGCACCCAGGCCCCCTTATACTCTATGCGTTCGTGACTACATGGGTGCTTTCGCGTAGAGTAATTTTCCTATTCTCCGCGTTCGCACCCTGTACTATGTGTTTGCACACTGTTACCCAGCCCCCTTCCGCGCGTGTGCATTGCGTTCACATGGAAACCCATGCGTTCTCATAGGGTAAATTTCCTGGACACCAGCAACATCCACAAGACACCAGATTTTCTAAGTAAAATCACCCCGACACCTATCCGAAACTCACCCGAGCCTCGGGACTCCAAACCAAACATGCACATAGCTTCAAAAAGATCCTACGGACTTACTCGTGCGATCAAATCGCCAAAATAACACTTTAAACAACAAATTTATCCTTAAAATCAAAGAAAATTTCCAAAACTTCCAAAGTATCAAATTTCACGACTACGGGTCCGAATCACATCAAATGACTTATGTTTCTTACCAAATTTTACAGACATATCACAAATATCATATTGAACCTGTACCGGACTCCGAAACCAAAATACGGGCCCGATATCATGAATTGAAAATATAATCAATTTCTAAAATCTCTTATATTTTTCAGAATAATAATTTCCTTCAATAATTCATTTCTCGATCTTGGGACCTCGGAATTCGATTCCGGGGCATACCGCCAAGTCCCATATTTTCCTACGGCCGCTCCGGAACCGTCGAATCATGGGTCCGGGTCCGTTTACCCAAAATATTGACCGAAGTCAACTTAAATTCAATATTAAGGCCAATTTAGCATTTTTCTCAGTTTTCCAGATAGAAGCTTCCCAGATACCCACCCGGGTTGCGCGCGCAAATTGAGTTGAGATAAAAGGTGTATTTTAAGGCCTTGGAACATAGTTTAGACTTATAAAACAAGGGATGACCTTTTGGGTCATCACGCCAGGCTACCGCGAACGCGAAACATTGGGACCTGGGGGAGGGAAATCATACTCTACAGGAACGCGGCTCAAGGCTCGCGAACGCAGAGGCTGGTGGGAATAAGCCTTCGCTAATAGGAAGGCTACTAGAGCCACTGCTTTGCGATAGACCCCTCGCGAACGTGATGAAGGCTTGACGCCTGTGTATTAAAATAGAACCAACACGGGATTTTTCAAAAGTTTCACAACTCCTTCATTAGAACACAACCTAGGGCGATTCTTGAAGAGGGATTTCGACACCCAATCATAGGTTTTCACCTTGGAACTTGTTTTCGTCGATTTCCATCATCATTAATTAATTCCTAGTCTTTAATATTGTTCTTTAAGGGTAGAAATTAAGGATTTGGAGGAGTTGGGAATTTTACAAAATTAGGGATTTAGACCTCGATTTGGGGTCGGATTCCAGAACTAATTGAATATTTGGGCTCGAGGGTGAATGGGTAAATGAATTTTGGTCCGAATCTTGAGTTTGGACCAAGCGGGCCCGAGGTCGGATTCTCATTTTTTTTGGGGAAACTTGGGAAATCAGTAATTATTCATTAAAGTTGATTCCTTTAGAGATAAATGATGTTATTAAGATATTTGTGTCTATATACGAGTGGGTTGGAGGTGAATTCTAAGGAAAAGCGGTGCTTGAGCAGTGAGTGGCCTGCGAATCGAGATAAGTGTCGTGTCTAACTTTGGCTTGAGGGAATATGTGCCATGTGTTTTGTTGTTGAATACGACGTACAGGTGAGGTGACGAGCACCTATGCATTGTGGTCGAGTCACAACATGCGAATGAAATTCCACCGTTTCAAGTTTTGTGGTCTTAAATCATGTTATCCATGCTTATTATTGTTATTGAAATGATGGGAGACTTATATTGGTTCCACTGAGGTTTGATAAATTTGTGAATATTGATTCAAAGTTGAGTTGTTAAAATTGTGAAACTAATCATTTATGAAATATTGGTTTCTTGTGAAACTCTTGTCTATCCGTTGTTATTGATTTACTTATATTGTGAGGAAGAGCGTAAAGTACGAAGGGTGATGCCGTGCATTATTTATTTATATTGTGAGGAAGAGTGTAAAGCACGAAGGGTGATGCCGTGCATGATTTATTTATATTGTGAGGAAGAGTTTAAAGCATGAAGGGTGATGTCGTGCATGATTTATTGATATTGTGAGGAAGAGAGTAAAAGCACGAACGGTGATGTCGTGCATGATTTATTTATATTGTGAGGAAGAGAGTAAAAGCACGAAGGGTGATGCAGTGTATTCTTATTTGTTATTTGGTGAGGTTGAGGGTAAAAGCACGAAGGGTGATGCCGTGCAATTTTCATTTACTGTTGTAATTAATCAATTTGTTCACTTATTACTGTTTAATTCTGTCTTTTCGTTATTCTCACCTCTTATATTGAAAACCTCCACTGTAGGTCCCCTTCCTATTATCTGCTATTTTATTTCCTTATTTGATGTTATTTCCACTAGCATGATTATTTTATTCAGATTATATGTGGTGTCCTATCCTAGCCTCGTCACTACTTCGCCTTGGTTACGCTCGACACTTAACAGTACATGGGGTCGGTTGTACTGATGCTGCACTCTGCAATTTCTGTGTAGATTCAGGTATCGGTCGGAGCTGACTTTGAGAACGTAGCTGGCATCGCATAAGAGACCCGAGGTAGATCTACCGACGTTCACATATTCCTCGAGTCCCCTCCTTGATCTTCATTTACTCTTTTCTTTAGTTTCATAAACAATTGTATTTCTTTATTTCAGCAAAATATTTTTAGTTATTCTTAGTAGTCCGTGAATTGTGACACCAGACCCACGGTAGCTAGACAAATAGACTTTACATGCACAATAGTATTATGCAAGTTTTGTTTCTTACTTTAATTATTATGTTTTGAGTTGTAGTAGTTCTCAGTATTTGTAAGATTATTATGTTGCAAACTTTTAATGTTGGCTTGCTTGGAAAGTGTAACGTTAGGCGCCATCACATTCCCGACAGTGGGAATTTGGGTCGTGAGAAGTTGGTATCAGAGCCAGGTTGCTTAGGTCTCGCAATTAACGGACAAACTTAGTAAAGTTTGGGGGTCAGTAAGGAGACGTCTATACTTATCTCTCATAGGTTATAAAGTTAGGAACAAGTTTACTTTTATTCAACTCTGTCGTGCGATTCTTGTTATCTCAAGACTGATTGAACCCTTCTATTATTATTATCTCGCAGATGGCGAGGACACGTACCGCTTGTTCCGCTGATCAGCAGCCGGATCCCCCAGCAGCCGCTCCTACGAGGGGCAGAGGCTGAGGCTGAAGGCGCGCCAGAGGTCGAGGCAGGGGTAGGGCTCGAGCAGCAGTTCCAGCCGTGGAGCCTCAGATAGAGTTCGATAAGGGGGCTCTAGCTCAGAACGTTCCGGCAGGACCAACTCAGGTCCTAGAGGGGTTTATTGCTACACCGGTGCTTCAGGATGCTTTGGTCCGATTAGTGGGCCTTATGGATAGTGTGGCTCATACTGGCGCATTCCCCATGGCACCAACAATATCTGAGTCTGGAGGAGGAGCCCAGACTCCTACCACCCACACTCCGGAGCAAGTGGATCCTAAGTTTCATACCCCAGCAGCCCATCCAGTTGGGGTACTTCAGCCGGTTGTTACAGCACCACCCGTTGATGGGACAACTATGTCCTTCGATGCTTTGTGGAGATTGGATAGGTTTATCAAGCTTTTTCCCAGTTCATTTCAGCGGCGCCACTTCAGAGGACCCCAGGAGTACCTTAATGGCTGCCATGAGGTTCTTCGGAACATGGGTATATTGGGGACCAATGGGGTCAACTTTTCTGCTTTCTAGATGACTGGTTCCGCCAAGAAATGGTGGAGAGATTATCTATTGACTAGACCAGCTAGATCACCTGCTCTTACTTGGGATCAGTTCTCACATCTCTTCTTGTAGAAGTTTCTACCTATTACTACGAGAGAGGAGCGCCGCCGTCAGTTTGCGCGGATCCAATAGGGCAGCATGACTGTTACTTAGTATGAGACCTGGTTCGTGGATTTTGCTTGTTATGCTATTCTTCTTCTCCCCGTAGAGAGAGAGAGAGAGAGAGAGAGAGAGAGAGAGAGAGAGAGAGTTTGGAGATTTATTGAGAGTCTTGCTCAGCCTATCAGATTGCAGATGGCTAAGGAGATGGGGAGCGAGATCTCTTTCCAGGATGCAACCAATGTGTCCATGCAAGTTGAGATGGTTCTTGGATTGGGAGGTTAGGGGTCAGATAAGAGACCTCGCCATTTCGGTGAATTCAGCGGTGCCTCATTTGGATGGGGGGGGGGGTACTTATGGTAGAGGCCATCCTTCCAGGAAAGTTCATTCAGCACTTCAGGCATCCCATGGTAACCCAGGTGGTCGTGGCCATTATATGCCTTATTCTAATCAGCAAGCTCCTATCAGTGCACCTCCTCTTCAGAGTTTTCAGGGTGGTTATTCAGGTCGACAGAGTCAGTTCGCCGGCCAGCACTCTTAGCAACAAAAGTCTTGTTATACTTGTGGTGACTCTAGGCACATTGCTAGGTATTGCCCACGTGCGTTGAGCAATTCTCAATACCAGGGTTCTCGTGCCATGGTTCCGGTACCAACTGCCGCACCGCCTGCCCAGCCAGCCAGAGGTAGGGGTTAGGTAGCCAAAGGTAGGGGCCAAATTGTTAGAGGTGGAGGTCATTCCTCTAGAGGTGGCGGCCCGCCTGTCTGATGTCGTCCCAGAGATATGGTTCAGGGTGGTGGGTCCCAGCCCCGATGTTATGCATTCCCAGCCAGACCTGAGGCTGAGTCCTCCGATATTATAATCACATGTACTGTTTAAGTTTGCAGTAGAGATGCTTCAGTCCTATTTGATCCGAGATCTACTTACTCCTATGTATCATCTTATTTTGCATCATATTTGGTTGTGCCCCGTGATTCTTTGAGCGCCCCTGTATATGTGTCCATGCCCGTGGGGGGTTCTATTATTGTAGATCGTGTATATCGCTCGTGTGTGGTCGTTATTAGGGGTCTTGAGACCAGTGTAGACCTTTTGCTTCTTGATATGGTTGATTTCGATGTTATATTGGGCATGGATTGGCTGTCGCCTTATGACGCTATCTTCAACTATCATGCCAAGAGAATGACCTTAGCCTTACCGGGGTTGCCTTGATTAGAGTGGAGAGGGACTCCTAGCCACTCTTCCAGCAGAGTTATTTATGATATGAAGGCTCGGTGTATGGTCGAGAAGGGGTGTTTGGCCTATTTTCCTTATGTTCATGATTCTAGTGTTGAGGTTACTTTTATGGATTCCGTGCATGTTGTTTCTGAGTTTCCTAAGGTATTTCCTGAAAACCTGTCGGGGATGCCACCCAATAGGGATATTGACTTTTGCATTGATGTGGCTTTGGGCACTCAGTCTATTTCTATTCCGCCATACCGGATGGCCCCACCAGAGTTGAAAGAATTGAAGGAACAATTGCAATATTTGCTTGATAAGGGCTTCATTAGACCTAGTGTCTCACCCTGGGGTACGCCGATTTTGTTCGTGAAGAAGAAGGATGGATCTGTGAGGATGTGTATAGATTATCGGTAGTTGATTAAAGTCACTATGAAGAACAAGTATTCGTTGTCGAGGATTAATGATTTGTTTGATCAGCTTCAGAGTGTCCGGGTGTTTTCAAAGATTGATTTGAGATCGGGCTACCATCAATTGAGGATTAGGGCATCCGATGTCCCTAAGATAGCTTTTCGGACGCGGTATGGGCACTATGAGTTTCTGGTGATGTTCTTTTGGGTTGACCAACTCCCCAACGACATTTATGGACTTGATGAACTGAGTGTTCAAGCCTTACCTGGATTCATTCGTGATTGTGTTTATTGATGACATTTTGATATACTCCCACAGTCGGGAGGGGCATGCGCAGCACCTCAGGATAGTGCTCCAGACTTTGAGGGTCAGTCAGTTGTATGCTAAATTTTTTAAGTGCGAGTTTTGGTTGCATTCAGTTGCTTTCTTGGGTCACATCGTATCAACAGAGGTTATTCAGGTGGATCCTAAGAAGATTGAGGCAGTAAAGAACTGGCCTATACCCAGTTCAGCTACGGAGATTAGGAGTTTCTTGGGTTTGGCGGGTTATTACTGTCGGTTTGTGGAGGGGTTTTCTTCTATAGCAGCTCGATGACCAGGTTGACTCACAAGGGTGCCCCATTCATATGGTCGGACGAGTGTGAGTTGAGCTTTCAGAAGCTCAAAACAGCCTTGACTTCTACACCGGTTGTTGTATTACCATCGGATTCAGGATCTTACACGGTATATTGTGATGCCTCGAGCATAGGGCTCCGATCAGTGTTGATGCAGGAGGGCAGGGTGATAGCATATGTGTCCCGTCAGTTGAAGTTTCATGAGAAGAACTACCCTGTCCATGACTTAGAGTTGGCAGCCATTGTTCACACGTTGAAGATTTGGAGGCACTATCTTTATGGCGTGTCGTGTAAGGTTTTCACGGATCATAGTAGCCTTCAGTATTTGTTCAAGCAAAAGGATCTTAATTTAAGGAAGAGGATATGGTTAGAGATATCGAAAGACTATGGTGTCACTATATTTGTTATGACCCAAAAAGTCATCTCTAATTTTATAAGTCAAAACTGTGTTTCGAGGCCTTGAAAACCTCATTTTATCTAACCTCATTTTGCGTGCGTATCCCAGGAATATATCCGGGAAGCTTTTGTGTAAAAAAAAAAGAGAAAAATGCTAATTTTGCCTTTAGTATTGAATTTAAGTTGACTTCGGTCAACATTTTGGGTAAAGAAATTGTTTGATGGTCACGTAGGGTCCATAGGAAAATATGGGACTTAGGCGTGTGCGCGGAATTGAATTCCTAGGTCCCAAGCCCGAGAAATGAATTTTTGAAAGAAATTGTTTTACTGAAATATAAGAGTCTTTGGAAATTTGTTTATATTTGAAATTTATGGTATCAGGCCCGTATTTTGGTTTTGGAGCCCGGCACAAGTTTAGTATAGTATTTGAGTGATGCTTGTAAAATTTGGTAAGAAACAGCGGTTATTTGACGTGATTCGGAACCGTAGTTGTGAAATTTGAAACTTCGAAAGTTTTGAGATTTTTCTTTGAATTATATGCTAAATTCGTTGTTTAAGATGTTATTTTGGCAATTTTATCGCACGAGTAAGTCCTTAGGATGTTTTTAAGGTTGTGTACATGTTTGGTTTGGAGCTCCGAGGGCTCGGGTGAGTTTCGGGTAGGTTCCGGGGTGTTTAGAATTGGAAAATCACTGCTGGTGCACCAGTTCTGGTGTGCCCGCACCTGCGAGCCTAAGGCTGCAGGTGCGAGACCGCAGGTGCGAACCTTCAGCCGCAGGTGTGGTCTAGCCCAGCCCGCCTTCTTTCCGCAGGTGCGACAATATTTCCGCAAAAGCAGTTCCGCAGAAGCGGATAAACCTCCGCAGGTGCGACCCTCAGTGGCCTTGCCCATTTCCGCAGGTGTGACCATTTTTCCGCACCTACGCAAGCGCATGTACGACCCAAGCACTGTAAGTGCGAGGGTCGGGAAGTGTGTTTAAGTGAGAGCTTCATCTGTTTTCATTTTCACATCTTCACAAAAATAGAAGACCAAGGGCGATTTTCTCAAGAGATTTTCTTCCCAAATCATAGGTAAGTGTTCACTAACTAATTTCCTTCAACGTTCCAATGTTTTTCATCAACTATCATCAAGAATCCTAGGGTTTTAAGGGTAGAAAATTGGGGATTTGGGTAGAGTTAGGGATTTTTGAATAATTAGAATTTAGACCTCGTTTTGAGGTCGGATTGCGAAACTAATTACATATTCGGGCTTGTGGGTGAATGTGTGATCGGGTTTTTGTCCGAACCTCGTGTTTTGACCAAGCGGGCCCGGGTTCGATTTTTGACTTTTTAGGAAGAATGATAGAAAATTCATAATTAAGCATTGGGGTTGAATTATTTAGCATTTATTGATATTATTAAGCTAATTATGTCTAGATACAATCAAATTGGAGGCGAATTCTAAAGGGAAAACGGTAATTGAGTCTTGAGTTGGTCGTGGAATTAGAGGTAAATGTTTGGCTTGACCTTAGCTTGAGGGAATATGTGTTGTTGTATTGGTAAAAAAAGAGTTTGACACGTAAGCCAACTCGTGACAACTTAGCCAGTTATGTGGACACAGGAGAACGCGACAGCTGGATGTGATTCTTTGAAGAGGTACGAAACAAAGAGGCACGATTCTATAAATCCTCGAGCTCATCAGCCACGGGAAACTCGCTCTAATTTAGACAAGGAAGGGATACAGTCAGAGTGAATCTAGACAGAATTACAGATAGATTCAAGAATCCCCAATAAAAATACCAGACGTTGTGTAACCTTCACATAACAGTTACATTTTCCCTTGGTAATGCTTCATTAATGCAATAATTAGTCATTTAGCAATTATTTCAAGAACCAAATGTTATATTGAGAAACCTCCTATATAAAGGGAGGAAATATAACTTGTCAGGACATCTGATTTTCGAATACAATCTACTTTTCTTTTCTATATTTCTGCAATATTGTCTACTACTCGTTTCTCTTTATTTAGTATTATTTCCTTGATTATCAGTAACCCGTGTTCATCCTAGAAAGAGCTTTGGTCAAAGGATCTAATTCTTTGGTTAAACAAATTGGTTCCGTTACCGGGAATCTGATAATCTTTGTTTGCTTTTCAAGCAATATCCTCTGAACTATGTCGAACTCCGATGACAACAACCAGCAAAGGAATGGAACCCCAGTTCCATCACCTTCAAAAACCCCAAGTGGTTCAAGGGAACAATCCCCAGAAAGATCAAATAACAACAATGATAATAACGATCAAACGGTGGAACAAGATCGAGTAAAGCAAATGATTGTAGAGTATGTGAGCCAAGCTTTGCAAGAATTTGCAAGGGGATTACCGGCAGCATTACCTGCACCACCGACACCACCCCCCAATAATACCATCACCATGGAAAATCCTCAATCTGGGTTGGCGAACTCAGGAAGGGGAGATACTCCTAATGAATCTCTCGAAGCAAGACCAGGTATGACTAATAACTCTGAACTACAAAATTTACTGCTAACCATGCAGAAATAGATGAAGGATCAGAATGATCGTATCGAACGAATTCTTGGAGTACCGCCTATTATCAAAGGCATTGATGTTGATAGGTATTCTCAACAACCTTGGAAGACAAGTGCGTCACCCTTGACTATATCCAAGAAATTTAAAATGCTTGACGTTGTCAAATATGATCGAACAACTGACCCATGTGATCATGTGATTTCTTTCACTACTGGAGTAAAAGGCAACGACTTAACAAAACAAGATATTGAATCAGTCCTTATCAAAAAATTTGGGGAAACACTTACCAAAGGAGCCCTAACCTGGTATTCTCTTCTCCCTGAAAATTCTATTGACTCTTTTGCTAAGCTTGCAGATTCATTTATAAAAGCACACTCTGGTGCACAAAGAGTTGAGAAAAGAATGGAAGACATATTCAAAATAAAATAAGGAGACACGGAACTACTCCGTGAGTTTGTAGACAGGTTTCAACGAGAAAGAATGCCTTTACCAGGGCTCCTGATCATTGAGCAGCCATGGCATTTGCAAGTAACCTAAACGATAAAAGCTCAGAAGCCACGAGACGACTTAAGGAAAGTCTAAGATAATTCCCCGCTACAACATGGAACGATGTATATAATATGTATAGTACTAAACTCAGAATAGAAGAAGATATCATTGCTCGTTCAAGATATGAAGATCATTCCAGATCCAGACGTCCTGAATTAGATAGAAGATTAGGTAAAAACAGGTACCATCCTTACTTAGGACCCTCGGGAGGTGATATTCGTCCTAGGTTCAAAAACACTAGGTCAGACTATAGACCACCAGGAAGAGACGTAGTCTCATACTCATCTAGATCCAGAAAAGATCGAGATGAACGACCTAGAGGTAATACCCGAATTAGGGATCATACCTTTAATGTAAGTACTACTGAGCTTGTCTCAATATTGAGGAACATGGGAGACAAGGTTAAGTGTCCCAAAGAGATGCGATCAAATCCAAATAGAAGGAACCCAGATCATTGGTGTGAATTCCATAACGATCATGGGCACATGACTGCAAATTACATATTTTTACAAGGTGAAGTAGAAAATTTATTGAAACAGGGATATTTTTGTTTAGTGATAAACGTAAACAGGCATATATGAAGAACATGCAGGAGCCCCCAAAGCCTCCTTCTCCAAAGTGAACCGTCGACGTGATACATGGTGGAGAAGAAGTAGACAGAGTGGTCTGCAAAACGACCACAAAGTTCACAATTACACATGGAAAACGGGTTTGTGAAAATCTAGCAGCGGATGATAGAACCTTCGATGATGCAGATATCGGCGGATTAATGCTTCCTCACAATGATGCTCTGGTAATATCTTTACTTATTCATGACACTAACGTAAAAAGAGTGTTGATTGATCCAGGTAGTTAAGTCAATATCATTTTGCTAAGAGTCGTGGAAGAGGGGGTGGTCAAAAAGTACCAGGTTCCAAGTCATCGATACTGACATGGCTTATAACGTAATCGTGGGAAGGCCATGGATCCACGACATGAAAAAAATACCCTCCACCTTGCATCAGGTAATTAATTTCCCTCTGAATGGGGGATTCAACAAATTAGAGGCGATCAACAAACCGCAAGAAATATAAATTCTGTGGTATACTACAACAAAAAGTAGAGGTGGAAGAATCAAAAGATAAGGGAATCTCTCAAATAGGTAACACCACCCAAACAGGTATGGAAGAAATTAATACCCAAATAGGTACTGAAGGTATTATTGCTGAAACAGGTACGAAAGAAAATACTTACGAGAAGGTGAATCAAGTTACCACAGAAGGTGCATTAGACCACACGGATGTAGATTCCAGACCGGAAGTCATTCGTGAACCGGAGGAAGACGAGCACATCAAAACAACTACGGAAGAGCTCGAAGCTGTTCCATTGTCTGAACAAAAGCCTGAACATAAAGTGTATATAGGCACGAGGCTGTGCCCCGGTCGAAGAGGTAAGTTAATTGGTTATTTAAAGGCTAACACAGACTGCTTTGCGTGGTCCCACTCAGATATGACAGGTATCCCACTAGAAGTGATGACTCATAAACTAAATGAAGATCCATCTTACGTACCTGTTAAGCAGAAGAAAAGAAAGCAAGGACCATTNAAATGGAAAGTATGCGTAGATTATACTGACTTAAATAAAGCATGCCCCAAAGATTCATTCCCATTACCACATATAGATCAAATGATTGATGCTACCGCAGTTCATGAATTGTTTGGCTTCCTAGACACGTATTCTGGTTATAATCAGATTAAAATGGATCCCTCAGACGAGGAAAAGACCTCCTTTATTACAAACAGGGGGACTTATTGTTATAAAGTCATGCCTTTTGGCTTGAAAAATGCTGGAGCCACCTATAAAAGGCTAGTGACCAAGGAATATCTGGGAAAAACGGTGGAAGTTAACATTGAGGACATGCTGGTAAAATCAACACGGGCGGAAGACCATTTTCGGCACCTCTCTATTACCTTTGACATTTTATGCAGGTACAATATGAAGTTGAATCCAGAGAAATGCGCTTTAGGCGTAGAATCAGGTAAATTCTTAGGTTTCCTTGTATCAAATAGGGGAATAGAGGTAAATCCTAATCAAATTAAATCTATAGAAGAAATACGAGATGTACTGATAAACAAAAAAGAAGTTCAAAGACTAACGGGAAGAATTGCAGCCTTAGGCAGGTTTATTTCCAAATCTTCCGAGAAAAGTTTTAAATTCTTTGCAGTTCTCAAAAAGTAGAATCAGTTCGAATGGACTAAAGAATGTCAGCAAGCCCTCAAGAATCTAAAGATTTATCTATCGAAACCACCGCTGCTTTCAAAGCCAAAAGAAGGGGAAAGATTGTACATCTACCTGGCTGTTTCAGAAATTGCTGTAAGTGTAGTACTGGTAAGAGAAGAAAAAGGTAAGCAATCACCTATCTACTATGTAAGTAAAACTTTGCTAGATGCTAAAACTAGATATCCACATCTGGAAAAATTAGCCTTAGCTTTAATAATGGCATCTAGAAAATTACGACCATATTTTCAATGTCACCCGATCACCGTTGTGACTTCATATCCTTTAAGAAATATTCTGCATAAACAAGAATTGTCAGGAATATTAGCTAAGTGGGCCATAGAATTATGTGAGCATGAAATAATCTATCAGCCTAGGACTGCAATTAAGTCTCAAATACTAGATGATTTTGTTGCTGACTTTAGTAATAGCACTATCCCTGAAGTAGAAAAAGAGTTACAACTTTTTAACGGTGCTAATCCGGGCCTATGGACCCTATTCACCGATGGCTCCTCAAATATAAAAGGTGCCGGCTTAGGCATAGTATTAATATCACCCACGTGTGAAAAGACAAGGCAAGCTATCAAGTGTTATCCTATAACTAACAATGAAGCAGAGTACAAAGCTGTTATCCCAGGGCTTGAACTCGCACGGGAACTCTCAATCGAGCAAATCGTGATCAACATCGACTCCGAACTGGTAGTAAATCAAATGTAAGGGACTTACACCGCTCGAGAGACTCGGATGCTATAATATTTGGAAAAGGCACGAGAGCTCGTGAGACAATGCAAAACATAGAAAGTAGTACAGATACCTAGAGAGGAAAATGCTGAAGCAGATGCATTAGCTAACCTCGCAGCAGTCACGGAAGTAACAAACAAGGACAATGCAATCATCGTTCATCTATTCCATTCAGATATCGACCAGGATAGAAATGAGGTAACTTTCAATAATTTAACCTGGGATTGGAGAAACGAAATTCTAAATTTTTTGTAGAATGGCACCGTACCTGAAGACAAGAAAACAACCCAAGCACTTCGCCGCAAAGCTGCACGGTACTGCCTCATTTGCAACTCTTTATATCGCAGATGTTCGGGGGGACCCTAGCAAAATGCCTCGGACCTAACTAAAGAGAATTTGTGATGAAAGAAGTCCACGAAGGACACTGTGGAAATCACTCAGGGGCGAGATCGTTAGTGAAAACCCTAATCAGAGCTGGATACTATTGGCCTAAGATGGAAGAAGAGGCCGAGAACTTCGTATCCAAATGCAACAGGTGCCAAACGTTTGCCAATAACATGCATCGACCAGCAGAATTATTGCATCCAATAATATCCCAATGGCCTTTCATGAAATGGGGTATGAACATAGTAGGACCTCTTCCCGCAGCCAAAGGACAGGTACGGTTTTTGCTCATGCTAACCGACTATTTTACAAAATGGGTAGAGGAAGAAGCGTTCAAACAAGTGCGAGAAAAGGAAGTTAAAATATTCTTATGGCGAAAAATAATATGCCGTTTTGGGATACCAAAGGAGATCCTGTGCGATAATGGCCCACAATTCATAGGCTCACAAATCACAGAATTCTTCGAAAGCTGGCAAATCAAATGGATCACTTCAACGCCATACCACCCCGTGGCTAATGGTCAAGCTGAGTCAATGAATAAGGTCATCATCAACAATCTAAAGAAGCGGCTGGATAAAGCCAAAGGAAACTTGCCTGATGAGTTACCAGCAGTACTATGGGCATATAGAACAACTTCAAAAACAGCCACGGGAGAAACTCCGTTCGCACTTGTCTATGGCTTAGAAGACTTAATACCTGTGGAGATTGGCGAACCAAGCATAAGTTTAACAACATCCATGGAGGAAGCAAACGAAGATGAATTGAGGACCAATCTGGACCTGCTCGAACCATGGAGAAAAGCAGCACTGATATGGATGGCAGCTCAAAAACAAGTCATAGAGCGTTATTACAACCGTAAAGCTCATCTCAGGTACTTCAATATTGGGGACTTCGTCCTCAAAAGAGTCTTTTAATCAACGAAAGAAGAAGGCGCCAGAAAGCTCTAAACTGGGAACGACCCTACAAAATCCGAGGCATAGCTGGGAAGGGCGCCTACGAGTTGGAATGGACGGCAGAATCTTACCAATAAGTTGGAATGCCATTCACTTGAAGAAGTACTACTTTTAAGGAAAAGAAAGTACCCCCGGTCAGGCATCACACATTCGATTTTATTTTGAACATTTAAAATTTTACTAACTTTTTTAGATGATATGCATAAAGGTAACCCATCACCAGATTATGATATTAGACCTGCAAAGACGCGAGGAAATAACACAATTNAAAGCTAACCCATCACCAGATGATGATATTAGACCTGCAAAGACGCGAGGAAATAACACAATTCCCGGTCTAGGGTTACACTTTCTGATGGACGTTTTAAAGGGTTAAGCATTCATCATCTAAAAAACTATATACCTTCGAGTACGGAATGTTTTTCCTTTTCAGGAAAAGGACCACAAGGAATGAATAATTAAGTGCTCGAGATCTCATTCTTCAAAGCTCAAACACTTGGGGAACTATACAGTATGGAAGGCTAAGACGAAGCAAAGAAGACTATCAGAAAGTCAAAAGCTCGAGCCTGAAGACCCATCTACCCAACAAGACAAGTGATACGAGCAGAATCGAAAGAGATCAAAAGAGCCATCCAAATATAAATCCTAATGCAAAAACGCAAAAAACCTTCGAACATGTTCAGGTTGAAAGGCAAAATATTAGTCACGAGGAAAAAATGTTGTTAGGGGTAAAAGATCATCATCGGTGTACTCATTCAAAAATTGTTATGATTAAAAACAGTTACGAAACCTTTGTACTCATATAGAAAACTGTTATCAAATAAAACAGTTACGGATGAAAGATCAAAATCCTTGTATTCGTTCAGAAAACTATTATCAAATAAAACAGTTACGGATAAGAAAACATTTCCCTCATACTTATTAAAAAATTGTTTCCAACAAAAGCAGTTGCGGGTAAAAATCCCAATTCTTATAATAACTATTACTAATGAAAAATAGTTGCTCCCTTGTATTTACTCGAAAAAATTGTTACCTATGAAAAATAGTTACGAAATAAAAGTGTATCTCAAATATGTTAAATAAAAATAGTTGCAACATGAGTCTTAGACGATAATCATAAACACATGTAAAATGTTGTGGAAGTTCAAAAAAAAAACTTCCCTTAGAAGCATTTCTAAACATGTGTAAAATTCCTATCACTCTATTGCATTACTATGAAGTTGAGATGTCTTCTTCATTAAGCATCAATCAAAAAGGTCCATATCTTATAAATAAAGCTTATCATAAACAAAGCCTTATAGTTTGTGCAAACACCGTGCCTACTATAAAAAGGTTCGAGTGATTTTAGCATTTTCATGCGAAAGTTTAGAGGTAAAACTAAAAACCTCAAACAGCAAGACATGCAAAGGACTTAAAGCAAAACAGAAGCTCGAAACAAAAAAGTCATAAATTGCATTCATATAAAAAAGAGTGGCTAAGTAAGAACCAAGTACTAACTAGTACTTAGCCACATATAATAATTACATTTTTGTGCCTCTAAGTTGTCAGTTGGGCACTTCAAAGATCCAAATTTACCCCCGATGGAGCTGGGGGTAACCACCAATCCAATAAAAAAAAAACAGGGAAAACCAATACCTTAATCTTCTTGTGAAGAAGGGATGACTTCTTCATTAATAGGAGGAACGGGAGCAACTTGAGGTGAAGAGGCACGAGCGGCAGAAGTTTCACCATCAGATGGAGAAAGATTAAGACCTTGTTGAGTCTTCTCCATAGCATCTTTGGTTTTAGCTATTGCAGCGCTGATGTCGAAACCTTCTTGACTCATCTCTGTCAATGTATCAAGGCGAGAATTCACATACGCCCAACTTACATCAACAACAGTCGCTTCTTCAAGATCGTTATAATCTTTTGCCCAAATTTGAAGCTCGGCTTTTAACCCATCCTTCTCCGCTTCAGCAACTTCATGGGCATCCCTCAGAGGTACGATCGACTCCTCCAAAATTTGGACTCTATTTAATGAATTACGCAGTTCTTCTTGGGTCCGGGAGAGTGATTGTACGAGCTCGCCAGAGTATACCTCCTTCTGCCCTAGAAAATCCTTCAAGTTCCTGATCTCCTCCGAGGCTTGAGACAATCGTTCAGCAAATGAGGATTCCAGAATGCTCTTATTCTTATCAGCCTGGTTTGAAGAAGCCTTCTCCAAAGCCAGTTCTGCTGCTGTAATCCTCAGTTTTCTTTTGAAGGTATTCCTCCCCTCTTCTAAGGCATCCATATCAATTCTCAAGCTATCATATTGTGCCCTTAGATCACCAAGATCATCCTGCAATTCTCTTGTTTCCTGATCCGAATTCGAGATCCTCTTCATAAGCTTCATACCAATAAGGTTGATCTACAAGAAACAAACCAATTAGATGTGATAAATTATTTAGACATAGTAAAATTCACATGTGAAAATAGAATTGCACCATACCTTCAAGAAGGTACGTACCACTTCATTGGCCCAAGTAAGGGCTGTATGGCTAGCTAGCTTGGTTTTTTCCATGGGACCTATCAAAGGTTTGATCCATACCTTGGGTTCACCCGTCTTCTTGAAAAGACTTCCCTTAGCTGGAACCTATATCATCACCCTCCGCATCTCCCTGCTGGAAGACCCTACTTCCCTAATGGAAGGCATGGAAGCAGGCACGGATGGGACATCAACACGCACTGAGGGTGGGGGAACTGAGAACGCACGGGCAAAATAGCAGGCATGGAAGATTGAAGAATTGAGGAAACAGCAGGTAAAGATATGACAGAAACCGTAATAGATAAAGGAGCGGAGGAAACACGAGGAACCGATGAAACATCTTCTCTTAAAGAGTCAGGAAAAATAGTAGCTAAAGGAACATCATCAGGAGCAAGATCAAAACCTTCATGGAACAAGTACTCAACAGAATCATGAACAGGGGACTGTGAAACGTTTTCAGAGGTTAAGGGTCTAACTGCAGACACGGAAGGCAAAATCATGGGTGTATACTCGTCTTCCAAAACCACCCACCTTCTCCGTGACCTATGCACCAAAGCACCCTCCTTTTCTTCTTCTTCTTCAGAACGTGACTCACCCACTTTCCTCTTTGAGGAAGACTAACTAACAATGATCTCTTGGGCCTGGGCAAGAGACATCTTTGGAACAGACGAAGCAGAGACCCCACGGGCAGAAAACCCTATCAAAAAAAGGAAGATTAAGCGAGAATAAAAAAAGGCTCTAGCAAGAAAATAAGTAAAAAACTTCACTTACCGTGGGTCTTTACACGCCAACCGTACTTCCCAGCGAAGTACTTCCAAGACCTTTCCTCTAATGAAGCAACAAACAACAACTTTTCTACCCAGTCACGGATACCAGAGACATTCTCAACAGTACCCATGATTGCTAGAAGAAGAAGAAATAGATACGGTGTTAATAAAACATCTCAAATAAAAACAAACGCCAATTAAAAATGTACTTACGTTCGCGATTCCACTTCTCAGGGAAGGGAATATTCTCTTCACCCACTAAACCTGCAGCGGGAACAGAAACATACCGAAGGTACCAACCTCTGTCCTTGTCATCATTAGGGGTTACCAACACTCTCTTTCTTCGAGCAGCCAGAGTAAAAACCCCTTGACGAAACAGGACAGGGGAGTAAATATGAATAAGATGGTTGAAAGTAAAAGGAACTAAGGCTAAGGAAGCTAAACTCCAATGACACACGACCACTCACCACACAAGCGGACCAACTTGTCCCAAATATCAAATAAATGACAGAACTCGATTAAGACTAGATCAATGGGAGGTCTAACCCCTAGTGTAAAAGGATACGTATAAACAAAAGAATAACCCATCTTATAAGACGTTATTCTTTGATTACCGTTCGGAACATAAACAGGGAAATCAGACCTCCAAGAACAATCCCTACGAACCAGGGAAATATGGCCCTCAGTAATAAGGGTTGAATACCTCTCAACACTGTCTAAAGAAGAAGACTGGTCTACAAGAACTGGGTTTTCCCTAGTAAAGACAAATTCAGCGGGAATAATTTCATCAACTTTAGGTTCACGAAGATGATCGTCTTTACCTCTAGATGAAGAACGAGAAGACTTAGCCCTAGGAGAAACTAAAGACCTAGCGGAAGGAGGAGAAATTATATGAGAGGAAGAAGAACCTCTGGAAGGAGTGGATCCTAAACTCCTTAATCTACTACCCCTCCGACTCCTAGTTGGGGCAGAAGAAGGTGTTAAGTTTGCCACATCTATTATACTTTTACGCTGATTTGATGAAGACATGTTTACAAAGGAAATGGAAAATTCTTTACAAATAAAGGAGACAAGTTATAGAATGTTTCATGGAAGTAAAGAAAGGAAGAAAGGTATTTATACTTGAAGACGACCGTCAAAAATGGGAAAAATAATGATGAAAAGTCATAATTAAAGGTGTCACTTCGGGGCTGACGCAGTCGCAAAAAGCCTTAAAAGGTGCCGAGTAAATGCAGAACCAATCTGAGAAGGACAAATGGTATGAACATTAAATGGAAGTGACAAACGACGCCTATGTTCATAAAAAAATGCGATGTTTCGAGGCAAAGCGGCGGCAAAATATTCCCGCCATAAATGAGTATCCACTTACCAAAGATTAATCGATATATGGTAAATGGGGGGACTATCTGTATTGGTAAAACAAGAGTTTCACACGTAAGCCAACTCTTGACAACTCAGCCAGTTATGTGGACACAGGAGAATGCGACAGCTGGATGTGATTCTTTGAAGAGGTACGGAACAAAGAGGCACGATTCAATAAACCCTCGAGCTTATCGGCCACGGGAAACTCGCTCTAATCGAGACATGGAAGGGATACAGTCAGAGTGAATCTAGACAGAATTACAGATAGATTCAGGAATCCCCAATAAAAATCCCAGACGTTGTGTAACCTTCACATAACAGTAACATTTGCCTTTGGTAACGCTTCATTAATGCAATAATTAGTCATTAATGAGCAATTATTGCAAGAACCAAACATGATATTGAGAAACCTCCTATATAAAGGGAGGAAATATAACTTGTAAGGACATCTGATTTTCGAATACAATCTACTTTTCTTTTCTGTATTTCTGCAATATTGTCTACTACTCGTTTCTCTTTATTTAGTATTATTTCCTTGATTATCAGTAACCCGTGTTCATCCTAGAAATAGCTTTGGTCAAAGGATCTAATTCCTTGGTTAAACAGTTGTGTCCTATTTGCTATGTGTAAGTATCATGTTCAACGTATAGGTGAGGTGAAGAGTACCTATACGTTGGTGTCGAGCATGCTCGTGAGTCGAATATTGTGATTTATGTGGTTTTTCGTTAAGTAATACTTGAGTTTCACTTTATAGCTATCCATGTTGGTGGAAATTCCTTGATATTGAATAGTGTTGAGTATTGGTTTCAGTTGAAGATGCTTATGTGAAGTTATGTACTAAGTGATATTGGTTATAGCTGTTTTACCTTGCCGGGATGGTATTGATTCCACTGTTGGTTCCCTTGCCGGGACGTTATGGTTTTATTTTGGTTTAATCTGTTAATTTCCTTGTTGGATTGTTGTCATTTGATTTGTTTGGGTGAGGAAGAGTGTAAAAGCACGAAGGGTGATGCTGTGCGTGAGATTGTGAGTGAATGTTAATGCACGAAGGGTGATGTCGTGCCAATATTGTTATTGTAAAAGCACGAAGGGTGATGTAGTTCCATGATATAAGTGATAATGCACGAAGTATAATCCCGTGCCATGATTTTGTGAGGTAAAATCACGAAGGGTGATAACGTGTTGAATATATTGATTCTGATGGTGAGGACAAGGGTAAAAGCACGAAGGGTGGTGATGTGCACTTGGTTTTGTGTTACTATTTATGTTGCTTAAATTGAAATCTAATTGGTGCTTTATCTCATCATTTCCATTATTTGAGATTTCCTCCCTTCAGCATGTTCCCCTTTCCCTTATGCTTAGCTGCTTATTCCTCGTTGTTATTATTTTTGCCGTATACTGTTAAACTGCACAGGTTGATTTGGTTGTCGTGTCCTAGAGTCGTCACTATTTTGCCTAGGTTAGGCTCGGCACTTACTCAGTACATGGGGTCGGTTGTACTGATGCTACACTCTGTACTTTTAGTGCAGATCCCGGTACTGGACTCTTCGGACCGTAGATCAGGGTTGCTGCCTTCAGTCCAGCAGAGACTCCGAGGTAGTTCTATAGACGTCCGCAGGCCTTGGAGTCCCTTCCTATTTCACTTCCATTATGTTATTATTTACTTTCAGAGACAGATGTGTATTTATACTTTGTTCAGACTCCTATTTGTAGTATTCATAGACATTCTGTGAGGTTGTGACACCTGTTCTGGGAGTACTCTTGTTCTGGATTTCGTATTAGTATTATATCAAACTGTTGAATCATGTTATTTCATATTTTATATTCTGTGATTTTATTATAAAATCTGGTAAATTGTTAAAGGCGAAGGAATAATGTAATTAATCAGTAACGTTGGCTTGCCTAGCGGGTTTAATGTTAGGCGCCATCACGGTCCCAACGGTGGAAAATTCGGGTCGTGACAAGTTGCTATCAGAGCACTAGGTTGCTTAGGTCTCATAATTCACAGACACGCTTAGTAGAGTCTGAGGGATCGGTACAAAGACGTTTGTGCTTATCCCCTAGGGGCTACAGATTCTAGGAATGACTTCACATCTACTCTTCTCTCTCGTGCGATTTGATGTCTCACAACTAACTGGATTTCTACTCTATTCTCTCGCAGATGGCGAGGACACGTGCTTCTTCATCTACTGATCAGCAACCCGAGTCTCCAGTTACAGCTTCTAGAGGGGCCGAGGCTGTGCTAGAGGCCGAGGCAGGGGAAGAGCTCAGCCCTAGTGGCGGAGCCTCTGGTAGTGTTTTCTTATGAGGTTCCTGCCCAGACAGTCCCGATTGGACCAGCTCAGGTTCCCGAGGGGTTTATTTCCACCCCGGTACTCCAGAATGCTCTGGTCCGTCTAGTGGGCCTCATGGAGAGTGTCGCTCAGGCAGGTTTGCTTCCTGCAACACCAGCAATCTCTCAGGCTGGGGGAGGACCCCAGACTCCGGCTACTCGCACTCCGGAGCAGTTGGCTTCTTAGTTTCAGACTCCAGTAGCTCAACAAGCTGGGGTAGTTCAGCCAGGTATTGTGGCCCAGACCGGTGATGGAGCAACTATGTCTGATGATGCTTTTTGGAGGTTTGAAAGGTTCACCAAGATTTTCACTACTACTTATAGTGGTGCATCTTCAGAGGATCCCCGGGACTATTTTGATAGCTGCCATGAGGTTCTATGGAACATAGGGATAGTGGAGACCAATGGGGTCGACTTTGCTACCTTTCGTCTATCTGGTCCCGCCAAGACTTGGTGGAGAGATTATTGTTTGGCCAGACCAGTTGGATCACCTGCCTTTTCTTCCTATCACTCAGAGAGAGGATCTTCAGAGGGAGTTTGAGAGTCTCCAGCAGGGCTCTATGACCGTCACTCAGTACGAGACCAAATTTGTTACCTTGGCCCGACATGCTATTATGATACTTCCCACCGAGCGAGAGAGGGAGGAGATTTATTGAGGGACTAGCTCAGCCGATTAGATTGCAGATGGCCAAGGAGGCAGGGAGTGAGATTTCTTTCCAGGATGCAGCCAAGGTGGCCAGACAAGTTGAGATGGTTCTGTTGCAGGGGGGTGGTCAGGGGTCTGAGAAGAGACCCCGTCATTTTGGCAAGTTCAGTGGTGACTTATCTGGAGGCAGGGATTCTTTTGGTAGGGGCCATCCCCCTAGGCCGTTTCATTCAGCACTTCAGGTTTCTCGCAGTGCTCCAGGTGACCGTGGTTCTCATACACAGTATTCTGATTAGTTTCCCTACAGTGCACCGTCAGCTCCTATCAGTACACTGCCACTTCAGAGTTTTCAGGGTGGTTACTCATGTTGTCAGGGTCAGTTTTAGGGTCAGCAGCCTCAGCAGCCGAGGGCTTGTTATACTTGTGGCGATCAGAGGCACATTGCTATATTTTACCCTCGAGCTTCGAGCAGTTTTCAGCACCAGGGTTCTCGTGCTATGGTTCCCGCACCAGGTGCTCCACCATCCGCTCAGCTAGCCAGACGTGGGGGTCGAGGTGTTAGAGCTGGAGGTCAGACAGTTAGAGATGGAGGCCAAGCTACTAGAGGTAGAGGTCAGCCAGTAGGAGGCCGTCCCAGGGACGTAGTTTGGATGGGTGGGGCCCAGCGCTGATGTTATACTTTTCCAGCCAGACCTGGGGTCGAGCCTCCGATGTAGTTATCACAAGTATGGTTTTAGTTTGTAGCAGGGATGCTCCAGTTTTGTTTGATCCGGGGTCCACATTTTCCTATGTGTCATCTTATTTTGCTCCTTATTTGGTTATGCCTCATGATTCTCTGAGTACTCCTGTATATATGTCTACACTAGTGGGTGATTCTATTGTGGTAGATCGCGTCTACCGTTCGTTTGTAGTGGTTATTGGTGGTCTTGAGACTAGTGTAGATCTTCTACTTCCTAATATGGTAGATTTTGATGTTATTTTGGGGATGGATTGGCTGTCACCTTATCATGCCATACTGGACTATCATGCCAAGACCGTGACCTTAGCATTTTGCGAGGTTTCCTCGACTGGATTGGAGAGGGACTCCTGGTCATTCTTCCAACAGTGTTATCTCATATATGAAAGCTCGGCGTATGGTCGAGGAGGGGTGTTTGGCCTATTTTGCCTATGTTCGCAATTCTAGTGCCAAGGTTCCTTCTATGGAGTCTGTGCCCATTGTCCGAGAGTTTGCAGAGGTGTTTCCTGAAGACCTGCCGGGTATGCCACCCAACAGGGATATTGACTTTTGCATTGAGTTGGCCCCGGGTTCTATTCCGCCATATCGTATGGCCCCGCCAGAGTTGAAAGAGTTGAAAGAACATTTGCATGATTTGCTAGATAAAGGCTTCATTAGGCCTAGTGTCTCACCTTGGGGTGTGCCGGTGTTGTTTGTTAAGAACAAGGATAGATCGATGAGGATGTGCATATATTATCGGCAATTGAAAAAGGTTACCATCAAGAACAAGTATCCATTGCAAAGAACTGACGATTTTTTTGATCAACTTCAGGGTGCCAAGGTATTTTCGATGATTGATTTGAGATCTGGCTACCACCAGTTGAGGATTAGGGCATCCGATGTCCCTAAGATAGCTTTTCGCACTCGGTACAGGCATTATGAGTTCTTAGTGATGTCATTCGGGTTGACAAATGCCCTAACTGGTTTTATGGACTTGATGAACGGAGTTTTCAGGCCTTATTTGGATTCCTTCGTGATTGTCTTCATTGATGATATTCTGATTTATTTCCGCAGCTGGGAGGAGCATGAGTAGCACCTTCGAGTCATTCTCCAGACTCTGCAGGAGAGTCAGTTATATGACAAGTTTTCGAAATGTAAGTTTTGGTTGAGTTCAGTTGCATTTCTGGGTCGTGTTGTATCAGCAGAGGGTATTCAGGTGGATCCTAAGAAGACTTCAGTGGTCAAGGATTGACCTAGACCCACATCAGCCACAGTGATTCGGAGTTTCTTGGGTTTGGCGGGCTATTATCGTCGGTTCATGGAGGTTTTTTCATCTATTGCAGCCCCGATGACCAGGTTGACTCAGAAGGGTGCCCAGTTCAGGTGGTCGGAGGAGTGTGAGGCGAGCTTCCAGAAACTCAAGACATCTTTTACTACGGTGCTGGTGTTGGTTTTTCCCACAGGTGCAAGGCCATATACTATGTATTGTGATGCATCTCGGGTTGGACTTGGTGGAGTGTTGATGCTGGATGGCAAGGTTATTGCATATGCTTCGCGTCAGTTAAAGATCCACGAGAAGAATTATCCAGTTCATGATTTGGAGCTAGCAGCCATTGTTCACGCGCTGAAGATTTGGAGTCATTAGCCATATGGCGTGTCATGTGAGGTGTTCACGGATCACACGAGTTTGCAATATTTGTTCAAGCAGAGGGAGCTAAATTTGAGGGAGAGGATATGGTTGGAGCTGTTGAAAGACTATGAAATTACCATCTTATATCATCCGGGGAAGGCCAATATGGTGGCCGATGCTTTGAGTAAGAAGTTAGCCAGTTGGGTAGTCTTGCATATATTCCGGTGGGGGAGAGATTGCTTGCTTTGGATGTTCAGGCTTTAACCAATCGGTTCATGAGATTGGATGTTTATAGGCCCGGTCGTGTTCTAGCTCATACAGTTGCTTGTTCTTCATTATTTGATCGTATTCGAGATCGACAGTATGATGATCCTCATTTGTGTGTCCGTAGGGACACGGTGCAACACGATGGTGCCAAGAAGGTTACTGTTGGTGATGATGGAGTTTTACGGATGCAGGGTCGTATTTGTGTGCCCAATGTGGATAGACTTCGTGAGTTGATTTTAGATGAGGTCCATAGTTCCCGGTACTCCATTCATCCGGGCGCCGCAAAGATGTATCAGGATTTGCGGCAGCAGTATTGGTGGAGGAGGATGAAGAAGGATATTGTGGCATACGTAGCTCGGTGTTTGAATTGTCAGCATGTTAAGTACAAGCATCATATGCCTGGTGGATTGCTTCAGCAGATTGAGATTCCCAAGTGGAAGTTGGAGCGTATCACCATGGATTTCGTTGTTGGGATCCCACGGACTTAGAGGAAGTTCGATGAAGTATGGGTTATTATGGATAGGCTGACCAAGTCAGGACATTTAATTCCCGTGGCCGTTTTATATTCTTCGGAAAGATTGGTAGAGATCTACATTAGGGAGATTGTTCGACTTCATGGTGTGCCTGTGTCTATCATTTCTGACCTAGGTACGCAGTTTACCTCGCATTTCTGGAGGGCAGTTTAGCGTGAGTTGGGCACGAGGGTTGAGTTGAGCACATCATTTCATCCTCAGACGAACTGACAGTCCGAGCGTACTATTCAGATTTTGGAGGACAGCTATCAATCGAGCATTCAAATGGCTCCTTATGAGGCCTTATATGGTAGGTGATGTCGGTCGCTGGTTGGGTGGTTTGAGCCGGGAGAGGATCGGTTGTTGGGTACAGACCTAGTGCATGATGCCTTGGATAAGGTTAAGATCATTCTGGGTAGACTTGTCAGCTTAGTCCAAGCAGAAGAGTTATGCCGACCGCCATGTTCATGATGTAGCATTCATGGTAAGAGAGCGGGTGTTGCTTCGGGAGTCACCCATGAAGGGCGTGATGAGATTTGGGAAGAAGGGCAAGCTAAGCCCTAGGTTCATTGGTCCGTTTGAGATTCTTGATAGAGTGGGATTGCAGACTTGCGTTGCCACCGAATTTATCAGCTGTGTATCCAATGTTTCATGTGTCTATGCTTCGGAAGTATCACGGTGATCCATCCCATGTGTTAGACTTCAGCAGTGTCCATTTGGACAAGGATTTAACCTATGAGGAGGATCCGGTAGCTATATTAGACCGGCAGGTTCGTCAGTTGAGATCAAAGAGTTATCCTTTGGTTCATGTTCAGTGGAGAGGTCAGCCTGCCGAGGCAGCTACTTGGGAGTCCGAGTCAAATATGTGGAGCCGATATCTCCATCTTTTCCCCGATTCAGGTACTTTTCTATGTCCGTTCAAGGACGAACAATTATTTTAGAGGTGGAGAATGTGATGACTCAAAAAGTCATCTCTTATTTTATAAGTCAAAACTGTGTTCCAAGGCCTTGAAAACCTCCTTTTATCTCACCTTGTTTTGCGAGCACAACCCGAGCGTATATCCAGGAAGCTTTTATGTAAAAAAACTAAGAAAATGCTAATTTTGCCTTTAATACTGAATTTAACTTGACTTCAGTCAACATTTTGGGTAAACGGACCCCGACCCATTATTTGATGGTCCCATAGGGTCCGTAGGAAAATATGGGACTTGGGCGTGTGCCCAGAATTGAATTCCGAGGTCCCAAGCCCGAGAAATGAATTTTTAAAAGAAATTATTTTACTGAAATTATAAGAGTCTTTAGAAATTTGTTTATATATGAAATTTATGGTATCGGGCCCATATTTTTGTTCCAGAGCCCGGTATAGGTTTAATATAGTATTTGAGTGATGCCTGAAAAAATTGGTAAGAAACGGAGGTCATTTGATGTGATTCAGACCCGTAGTAGTGAAATTTGAAAGTTTGAAAGTTTTAAGATTTTTCTTTGAATTCTATGCTAAATTCATTCTTAAGATGTTATTTTAGCGATTTTATCTCACGATTAAGTCTGTAATATGTTTTTAAGGTTGTGTTCATGTTTGGTTTGGAGCTCCGAGGTCTCGGGTGAGTTTCAGCTAGGTTCCGGGGTGTTTAGAATTGGAAAATCACTGCTGGTGCACCAGTTCTGGTGTGTCCGCACCTAACGAGCCTAGGGCTGGAGGTCCGAGACTGTAGGTGCAGATCTTCAGCCGCAGGTGCGGTCCAGCCAGCCTTCCCCCTTTCCGCTGTTGCGACAATAAGCGGATAAACCTCCGTAGGTGCGGCCCTCAGTGGCCTTGCCCATTTCCGTAGGTGCGGCCATTTTTCTGCACCTGCACCACCGCAGATGCGAGGGTCGGGCAGTGTGTTTAAGTTAGAGCTTCATCTGTTTTCATTTTCACATCTTCAAAAAAATAGAAGACCAAGGGCGATTTTCTCAAGAGATTTTCGTCCCAAATCATAGGTAAGTGTTCACTAACTAATTTCCTTCAACTTTCTAAAGTTTTTCATCAATTATCATCAAGAATCCTAGAAAATTGGGGATTTGGGTAGAGTTAGGGCTTTTTGAATAATTGGAATTTAGACCTTGTTTTGAGGTCGGATTCCGAACATAATTACATATTCGGGCTCATGGGTGAATGGGTGATCGGGTTTTGGTCCGAACCTCGTGTTTTGACCAAGAGGGCCCATGGTTGATTTTTTTACTTTTTAGGAAGAATTATAGAAAATTCATAATAAAGCATTAGGGTTGAATTATTTAGCATTTATTGATATTATTAAGCTAATTATGTCTAGGTACAATCGATTTGGAGGCGAATTCTAAAAGGAAATCGGTAATCGAGGCTTGAGTTGGTCGTGGAATTCGAGGTAAGTGTTTGGCTTAACATTAGCTTTAGGGAACATGTGTTGTGTATTATTTGCTATGTGTAAGTATCATTTTCAACGCATAGGCGAGGTGACGAGTACCTATACGTTGGTGTCAAGCGTGCCCGTGAGTCAAATATTGTGATTTATGTGGTTTTTTGTTAAGTAATACTTGAGTTTAACTTTATAGCTATCCATGCTGGTGGAAATTCCTTGATATTGAACATTGTTGAGTATTGGTTTCAGTTGAAGATGTTTATGTGAAGTTATGTACTAAGTGATATTGTTATTGATGTTTTCTCTTGCCGGGATGGTATTGATTCCACTGTTGGCTCCCTTGTCGGGACGTTATGGTATTATTTTGGTNGTGGAAATTCCTTGATATTGAACTGTGTTGAGTATTGGTTTCAGTTGAAGATGTTTATGTGAAGTTATGCACTAAGTGAGATTGGCTATAGTTGTTTTTCCCTTGCCGGGAAGGTATTGATTCCACTGTTGGCTCCTTTGCCGGGACATTGTTGTTTTATTTATTTTACTCTGTTAATTTCCTTGTTGGATTGCTGTCATTTGATGTGTTTGGGTGAGGAAGAGTGTAAAAGCCCGAAGGGTGATGCCGTGCGTGAGATTGTGAGTGAATGTAATGCACGAAGGGTGATGCTGTTGTGAGCACGTGATTTTTACTCGCCATATCATCCTATAAAAGTCTCAATAGATCAATTGATTTTATGAATTTTTTGTTGATTTTCAGTGATTAATTGTGAATTATTTTAATTTTTGTTTCTTTTTTTTTTGTTGCATATCCATAATTCATCTTTTAAAATTACTAAAAATTTGAATCACTATTATCAAGGAATTATGAAGTTATTATTTATAATTAATTAAATAATAGACGAATGATGGTTAGTTAACATAATGTAGTTTTTAATAACTAATTACTAAAAAATAATCATTTTTATTCGATAAATCATAGATTTAATTAGGAATATAAAATTGGTTGTTTTATTCTTAATTAATCTGTAAATAGATGAAAAATAAGGTTTAAAATTAATCACTATATTTTTGGATTAAATTAGATTTGAACTTAATTAGATTAATTAGTTTAATTAATTAAGAGAGCGAATTTCGGACTTGGGCTTGAAACGACCCAGGCCCAAACCTATCTCTACACTACCCAAACGTACCCAGACCAATAGCCCCTTACCCGGCCTGTCCATACACCATCCCAAACGACCCCGTTTGGTTTAGTCGACCGTTGATCGAAATAGATCAGACGGCCATGAACTCCCCCCCTTTCAGTATATAACTGTCCAAACAACCCTCCCTACCCTCATTCCATCAAAGTCTACCCCCCTCCCCCCAAACCCTAGAGCCACCTCCCCATCCCCTTCGTATCTCTCTGTTATATAAACGATACCCTAGCCGCCCGGAAATAGCCTACTAGCGGCGCATCTCCACCAATCGGCCTCAACTTTTAACCATATGATCCTCACCCTTCCCTCAATCACCTCCCGTCATTGATGCCACCAAAATCCTACCCAAAATCATCCGATTTCAGATCTAAGAATCTGAAATACCTAAAATGCTACAATAGTCGACTTCGAACGATTCAACGGTTCGGACCTACATGAGTCAGTTGCTCTTGATAAGAGCAATTGATTCATGTGGGTTTGACTCATTTTCAAACCCTCCGGAGTCCGGCCAAGGTCCGGCTATTTCATTTTTTGCCAGCCAAACCTTTCTTTTACGGGTACCCCCCTCTCCTTTCTATGTGTTTCGTGTTTTTTTAGCATGAATAGGCGTAGTTTAATTAGTTTTTTTTTTCTTCTTTGTGTCACTATTTTCTTTTGACTTTATCACTATTTTGATTACTTTCTTTTACCTGTTCATGTTTGATTAGTTCGAAGCCCCAATATATATTTTTAAAACATGTTCTTAGTTTAGGTTGTGTTCACTGATTCATGTACGGTTGTTTTCCCTGATCCGTTTTAAATAATTATGTTCCATCATATGCGTAGCTAAGTAATTTGGGTTATGTTTTAATGTTAGCTTGAGTTTTAAACCCATTTCATAGAAGTCATGTATTCGTCTTTAGGTAGAGTCCATGTCATGATTGTTAAACGGTTTTCATATGAATTTGTATGATAATTCGATTGACTAAGCAGTCTAGGTCAATATGCATATAGGATTTCTAGAGTTCTTTGATAGTTAGTCCCCTAATCTCTTGTTCCACTAATAAAATTTGATCCTAACAAGTTAATTACCCCTGTCAATCCCAAGCTTTGGACATACTATCAAGACTAGGTAGTTAACTATGTAATTAGAAACTAATCAACCAATTAGGCTAATACTTAGTTCTAAAACAATGTTTGGTCATGGTTTAACCTAGACTTATCAAGACTAATTTAGCTAACAATAATTTCCTATAATCACTTGTTTAATAGGTTAACCCAGATTGATATCCTCTTAAATAATTAACTAAGTCCTAAAATCTGCCTAAGATAATTAGTTTAGGATTAATTAACTAAAACAAATCATGTAACCTAGGCTTAATAATTAGTTAAGTTTCTGATTTTAGGAAATTGAGTTGAATTAATTAAACTAAATTAGTTAACTTAGGTTAGGGAATTAAATTGATTAATTTAAGTAACAAGCTAAACCTAGTTGACTAATAGGAACTTAATCGATCAACCTTTAACTAATTAACTTAACCCTAGTTAAGAATAACTTATAGTTAACTAAAGAACATAAATAGGTTTTAACTAACCAAAGTTTAAATAATAACCCAAGTGAGTTTAACCCTGATTTCCCAATGGTAAATTCAGGGACTCCAAGGGGTACATTAGGTAATGTAGACTTAGGAAATCAGGATTTTAAGGATAAAAGGGTCTTTTAATAGGTAAGAATGTTCTAGAATAGGGGTAGCTGTCCCAAAGATAAGGTTGACAGCTGCCCTATGCACTATTTTGTACTATTTTTTTCAGCTCTTGAATGAGGAATATGCCAAAGCATATCCCATCCTTGAGCCCCCCTATAAATAGACTTTATTTTTACATATTCTGGACTGCTTTTTGAACCCTTTTGCCTGCTGAAAAATCTGGATACAAAAATTTCACATACACAGTAGAAATTCCTATACTAAAAGAACACTCGATTAGGTATAGAGAGACCTGAAAAAATCTGGTTTTCCTTAGTCTTGGTATTCTTGAACTTGGGTGGTAGCTGATTGGTTTTTCTGGGTTTCAAAAGTTTATTCGGTTGAAATCTGTTTTCTTGCTGGTCTTGCTTCAATTTCTCGTTTTCAAGCTCTCACTTTTTGGGTTTCTCTACTACTGGTCTTGTTGTCTGTTAGTTGCTGTGTTGATCTCTAGCTTTTAGCATCCGACCTTTATTTGGTCTAGTTCCTTTTTCTATTTTACTCTTAAAAGGTATGTATTAACTCATCTGGTCTTAATGAAATATTGAACTGGAATCTTCTTTATCTACTCCCTACTTAAACTAGCTGTTCTTGATGAATGATGTTGTTTCTTCTGCTTTATGTAAATGTGACTGTATAGATGTTTATCAGCATGTTAATGAACCCGTGAGTGTGATAAATATTGTTTTTGCTGTTGGAATATTCTGTATATTTCAGACTAAAGGTATATGAATGTAGTTGATAATCGTAGTTCTACTTTCCAAAAAGGGCTACATTATGGTGTAGAACCTGACCTCCTCTATGGTTAGGTTCTCTCTATAAGTATGCGGAAAACATGCTTTCAATTGAGTCTCCTTGGTCAATAAAGAGATTCAACAAGCAAGTCTCTAGATAGGATAGCATTAGCTCTAGGGTGGATGAATTTGGCCCATCAATGGTAAAATTCACCCCATAATAGTGCACAAAACAGTAGTGTAGATGGCTGAAATTCACCCTTTAAAAGGGTATAAAGCACGAAGTCAAAAGTATGGTCTGATTCATTCTCTAAAAGGCCAAGAATAGCCAAATTGTTCAATTGAATACTAGATGAAGTATTTGTATGGTTGTTAGCAATGTCAAGCAAGTTTGTATCTCTAGGTTTGAATCAGACTCTCCCTTACAGTCAGATTCAATCTAAGAAAAAACACATAAGACATGTTGCCTTTCTTTCTACTGAATCTGTGACTACTTGTTAAAAATCTGGGTGTTCATCTATGTGTGAATATAACAGTAGAGTTAGCTCTTAAAGGCTTTTGTGATTAATTATATATCCATGAAGTCATAATAGAGTCATTAGATAGTATCAAAGGGTAGTGAATCTGTCCCCCCCCCCTTAATGGTAAATTCACACCATAAGAGGCTTATATATATTGGTCTGGACGATTTAGATCTTATATAGTCGGATGTCACTATGGGAGCAACATTTAAAGGGTCGAATCTGATCTCTGTAATGATCAGATTCAGTCTTTTACAGCCACATGAGTCATGTACGGTCCAGTTGGGACTAAAAGCTGAACAATACAGATCCTAAAGCGTGGAAGTTGCTGGCTTGCACAGGAGCAGCAGCTAACCTTGTTCCTTTTATTTATTTTTTCTTATTATTGCAACATATATATTTAATTTAAGAACAATGTAATAGCATAATTACAGCCTTTTGTATATATAAGGACTGGACTATATTAAAGTTTGTGAATCAGTTGTACTTCCAGTAATGTTTACCATGATAGTTATGGAAACTAGAATTTCAAGCCCATTAATTGTGTTAAATAATTTGTTGTTGAATGGTATGAGGAGTATCAACTCTTTTCCTAAAAAATATCGGATAATCTTAATTTAAGAAGCTTCGTTAGTTTACTCTTTTTGTTATAAAAGATGTTCCTTCACGCAAACAAGGATAAAAGATCTACATTGTATCCGTAAGCAGTATATAAGTATTCATGTATGGCATATAGGTAGAAAGGCAAAGGAACCTGATGCTTGTGACATTATATTTACAACTCAAATCTGCCTCTTTTATTACAATGCAAATGATAAATGTGTTAACATATCTGCTCCTGTTTGTTTCAGACTGTTCAAATTTGAATCATGTCAAAACTAGCCACAATTAGGATTGGCCAAAAGAGTTGAAACAAATTGGGTTAAAACATGGCCATAGCCCAAAAAATCTTGTCCTTTAAGTTAGTAGGTTTAATTTTAGACAATCTTCACATACCTTCTAGATAGAATCATGCCCTTTCGATTGAAATTTGATAAAAAGTCAAATATTATTCCAAAACCACCATAACCTACCCTCGGGAGTGGAAACTCATGCCCCCGACTCTCAACTCTAAACAACTAATTAAAACGCACATAGCAACCACCGGTGCATTTCATGTGACGTCGTTGCCGTGTACTCAAAAAACAACAAGTGCACGCCATCGTGACTTGTTTAAGATAAATCCATAAACGTCCTAACTGGTCTATAAACTAGAATGTTCCTTCAAATAGAAAACATAAAGAATAATCAAACGTCGCCTCAAATAGGCACTATAAAACCGTCACGACCATAGTCTTGACTACTTAATCTACACTGGGGTGCGACAACTCATGTCCCCGTCTTCAACTTCAATTTATATTAAAATCGCGTGTTGCAATTTCGGGTGCATTTCATGTGGTGTAATTGTAATATGTCCAAAAACAAACAAGTGCACGCCATTGTGACTTGTTTCAAGCTAAATCCATAAATATTAAAAGCAGCTAAAAATTGAAAAAGGTTAAAAAGCACAATAGGTTTAAAATATGTAAATGATTAGATAACTAGGCCAAATATTAATAGCTAAGCGACCATGCTAGAACCACCGAATCCCAGAATGCCTAACACCTTCTCCCGGGTTAACAGAATTCCTTACTCAGATTTCTGGTCGCAGACAAATTAAGACAGAGTCAAAATTTCCTCGATTTGGGATTTTAAAATAAAACGGTGTCCAGGATCATCGTCAAAAATCCGGGTGGTGGNATAATGTCGTGCCATGATTTTGTGAGGTAAAAGCACGAAGGGTGATGCCGTGCTGAATATATTGATTCTGATGGTGAGGAAGAGAGTAAAAGCACGAAGGGTGGCGCCGTGCACTTGCTTTTGTGTTACTATTTCTATTGCTTAAATTGATATCTTATTGGTTCTTTATCTCGTCATTTCCATTATTTGATATTTCCTCCCCTCAACATGTTCCCCTTTTCCATTATGCTTAGTTGCTTATTCCTCGTTGTTATTATTTTCGCCGTATACTGTTAAACTGAAAAGGTTGATTTGGTTGTCGTGTCCTAGCCTCGTCACTACTTTGCCGAGGTTAGGCTCGGCACTTACTCAGTATATGGGGTTGGTTGTACTGATGCTAAACTCCGCACTTTTGTGAAGATCCCGGTACTGGACTCTTCGGATCGTAGATCAGGGTTGCTTTCCCACCCACCATAACTCTTACCACCTTCAATATTATCAAGAATATTTAGACCTTATAGCTCTCAATCAAACCTTTGATCTCACGCCTTCCCTACCATCGGCCTATCCGCTTCCAGATCTTATTCTTTATCAACTAAAAATAGTACAAGGGAAAAGACAAGGCTGCTCCCAAATCAACAGGGGGAGAAGAAGTGATGAGAAGCACCATCCAAGTACACCTTCCATGGTGGAAGAATTTCGACCACAAGCTCATCTTCATCAAGTCGTCAAACAATTCCCATCAGCAGGTATTGGGTCAAAGAACTAGGAAATTCTTTCCTATGTATGGTCTCTCCACTAAGCTTTGATCTATGCGCACTAGCTTCCTCGGTGACTAATGTCCTTCTGCTGGTCTTTCGTCCATTGCCTATGGTCTTTGGTAAGTAGTCTATAGTTCACTTTCGTCTATGGCCTGCCTCGCTCTCTTTTCAACTTAGTTATTAGTACTTCGGAGTGGTGAATACTCTCCTGCTTGGCTATTGAATGAATCTTATGCTTGTCAGGTCCACTCCTCTGGCTTCTCTTGCCTATCATCCACTTCGGTGAATCCAACCCCGGAAAGATGATTTCTTCCACTAACCTCTTCCCATGAACTTCCGGAGTCCCTATCTAATAGTCACCCCCCTCCCTAGCAGAATGATATCTGTTCTTATTCATATATTACCTTCCATTATTTAAAAAAACACACATAAATAAAAAATGTTTCGAATAAGGAGATCTCTCTAGAATTTGAGAAAGATTTTGCTCTTCAAGTAGTAAATTTTGGAGTTTATCCTGTAAAAGGCCAGGAGTAATTCATCAAATTGGTTAAATCTAAAATAATAACATACTCTTTATTTAATACGATCCCACTATACATATCGATATACATAGAGATTAACCGACTACATTTCAGCCATCCAGCGATCCTGATCTATTTGAAAATTGCTAGAATTGATATATCCATATATCATATTTCCGCAGGCATAAGAGTTTTTTCCTTTATGTTCGGTGGAAATCACATGTTATACTATATTCCTATAAATAGATATTTGTTTTATGATACAAGTCCACGTTTTCAAAAAAAAATGGATGAGATTGGTTCCCAGCGGATCTAAACAATCTTATTTTTTTGAACATGAAGAAATAAAGAAGCCATTGCAAATAGCTCGGACTGAATCCGCATCCGCCTCTATAGCTCTTCTATAAGACGGACCTTTTTTCAAGCCCTATTATTTTCTCTTAAGCTCCTTTTGGAACACCTCATGTTGGGACGTCTTCACCTCTTTCTATTTTGAGACGACCACAGGTTCCACCAATCATGCTCTATCCAGTTTGAGGTCGTCTGAACCTGATCCCCTGCTCCAGATTCCACTCTGCTCCTACATCAAATCCATCCTCCTCCGTAGTTCACGTTCATAGAGGGAGACTTCCCAAACGAAGACTCCAGGTCACTAAAACGAACACAAGGCTTTAGCAAGCCACCCAATGTAGGAAGATTTACCTCCAATCCGTTCTAGCTACTCCACACTGGCCTTAAAAGCGCCTACTTTTCTTTCTTTTTTGAGCTCTCGCCTTGGGTCGATATTATTCAATGGATTGTGACTTTCTCACTTGAACTTTCTATCGTAAATAAGATTATTTCAATGATGGCCCTCCATGGATTCACCTATATAAGCCGCGGCTAAAGTTGCAAAAATAAGAGCTTTAATACCACTTGTAAATAAACCAAGGAGCATGACAGGTATAGGAACTACTAAAGGTACTAAAGAAACAAGAACAACAACTACTAATTCATCAGCTAAGATATTCCTGAAAAGTTGAAAACTAACAGAGGTAGTCGCAGCAGGAGAAGCACCCCTAAACCCCTGAGATCACTCGACCCCGACCGATCAATCTCCTGTCATTGCTATCTCGTGCGCGAAGGGTTGCTCATGCTTCCCAAATGTCACGCGGATCGCTAGTGGGATAGTCCAGCGGTACTCCTTCCCTCTGTTGACACAATTAACCAACGGGGACCAACATACAGCTTGCTTAGTAAAGTCTTTTATCTTCCATTCAGGTGTCATTAATGATTAACAGAGACGAAGGGTGAGTGCAACGAACTAGAATTTTGGACCAGTCTTGTAGCGAATAAAGGAAAAAGGTCCCGGTAGGGGTCAGCAGTGTCGGGAGGCGAAGGTGAACAACAAGGACACTCTCTCGTAGCCGATATCCCCTTCTACATCAGCCAATTCTTCTTCCATGAGGGACTTCAATGAAGCAAGATTTTTTGATTTCCCGTTCATCGTATCGACCTACCCATACCCCGTACCTGTCCCTGATGAAAGTCATGATGATTCTTCTTAGATTGAATTAGAATAAAATAGATCCATTCAGTAACTTTCACAACAATCGGAATTTGACCTCCTGTTCCTGTGAATTAAAGAAAGGAGGAGGTCAATCAAAAAGAAATGTTAATTAATCAAAGGTCCAACTGATCACCACGCCTATATTGTAAATATGCAGTTACCAATAATCCATCCACGATCTCTTTCTATACTTCACAAGCAGCAGCTAGTTCTGGGCTCCATTTGCAGGCCGTGAGTTACAGACAGAGTTCGAAAAGGTCAAATCTTTTATGATTCCATCATCTATGATTGAGTTGCGAAAACTTCTGGATAGGTATCCTACATCTGAACCGAATTCTTTCTGGTTAAAGAATCTCTTTCTTGTTGCATTCAGTCCAGCGGAGACTCCGAGGTAGTTCTGCAGACGTCTGCAGGCCTTGGCGTCCCCTCCTATTTCACCTCCATTCTGTTCTTATTTACTTATGAGACAGATGTGTATTTATGCTTTGTTCAGAATCCTATTTGTATTATTCAGAGACAGTCCGTGAGGTTGTGACACATGTTCTGGGAGTACTTTGGTTCTGTATTTCGTATTAGTATTATATCAAACCGTTGAATCATGTTATCTCGTATTTTATATTCTGTGATTTTATTATAAAGTTTGGTAAATTGTTAAAGACGAAGGAATAAGGTAATTAATCAGTAACATTTGCTTTCCTAGCGGGTTCAATGTTAGGCGCCATCACGGTCCCGACGGTGGGAAATTCGGGTCGTGACAATATTGTATCATCTGAGAAAGGTCAATGTGGTGGCCGATGCATTGAGTAGGAAGGCAGTGAGTATGGGCAGCCTTGCTTTCATTCGAGTCGCTGAGAGGCCACTAGCTTCAGACATTTAGACTTTGGCCAATCAGTTTGTGAGGTTGGATATTTCAGAGCCCAGCCGTGTTCTAGCTTGTATAGTCGCTCGGTCTTCTTTGTTTGAGCGTATCAGATATCGGCAGTATGATGACCCTCATTTGATGGTCCTTAGGGACACAGTTCGGCACGATGGTGCCGAGCAGGTTACGATTGGAGATGATGGCGTTTTTAGGATGCAGGTCCGTGTATGTGTGACTAACGTGGATGGGTTTCTTGAGTTGATCCTTGAGGAAGCTCATACTTTTCAGTATTCTATTCACCCGGGCGGTGCCAAGATGTACCAGGACTTGGGAAAGAATTATTGGTGGAGGAGGATGAAGAAAAATATACTTGCTTATGTGGCTCAGTGCTTGAATTGTCAGCAGGTGAAATATGAGCATCAGAGGTCCGGTGGTTTGCTTCAGCAGATGGAGATTCCTGAGTGGAAGTGGGAGCATATCACTATGGACTTTGTTGTGGACTCCCACAGATTCAGAGGAAGTTAGACGTTGTGTGGGTTATTGTGGATAGGCTAACTAAGTCAGCACACTTCATTCCTGCGGCAGTTTCCTATTCATCATAGCAGTTAGCAGAGATTTATATTCAGGAGATCGTCCGTCTTCACGATGTACCCATGTCTATCATTTCTGATTGAGTTACACAGTTTACCTTGCACTTTTGGAGGGCAGTTCTGCGTGAGTTGGGTACGTGGGTTGAGTTGAGCACAACATTCCATCCTCAGACGGACGGGCAGTCCGAGCGTACTATTCAGTTCTTGGAGGATATGCTCAGCGCTTGTGTCAGAGACTACGGAGGATCATGGGATCAGTTCTTGCAGGTCTGTTATAATGCCTAGACCATATCTGTGAAATTTGGTTAGAAGTCGAGTTTATATGACGCGATTCGGACTCTCGGTTGAGAAAATAGAAACTTTAAGTGTTCTTGAGAATTTCATTGATTTTGATGCTAAATCTGTAGTTTTAGGTGTTAATCGCCTGCGATTTGATCGCACGAGCAAATCCGTATGATGGTTTTAGACTTGTGTGCCTGTTTCGTTTGGAACCTCGAAGGCTCGTGTGAGTTTCAGATAAGCTTTGGGATGTTTTGGACTTAAGAAATTCTTGTTTTTTGCATCTTAAAAACTTCCTGGTTTCCTTCTTCGCGTTTGTGAAGCTTCTCACGCGAATGCGAAGAGTAAACTTGCCTGAGGGAGAGTTTCTTCTACGCGAACACGAAGGGCTAGTCGCGAGTGTAGAGCATTGGGGGAATTATCTTTCGCGAACGCGGCTAGGGTACCGCGAACGCGAAGCATTGGGACATGGGGGAGGGGAATCATACTCTACGCGAATTCGGCACAAGGCTCGCGAACGGGAAGGCTGATGTGAATAAGCCTTCGTGAACACGGAGAATATCTCGCAAACGCGAAGACTACTAAAGCCATTGCTTCGCGAACGCATCAGACCCATTGCGATCGCGATGAAGGTCTGACGCCTGTGTATTAAAACAGAACCATTACGGGATTTTTCAAATTTTTCACAACTCCTTCATTAGAACTCAACCTGGGGCGATTCGTGAAGAGGGATTTCGACACCCAATCATAGGTTTGTACCTTTTAACTTGTTTTCTTCGATTTCCATCATAATTTAATGAATTCCTAGTCTTTAATATTGTTCTTTAAGGGTAGAAATTAGGGATTTTGGGGGAATTGGGAATTTTACAAAATTGGGGATTTAGACCTTGATTTGGGGTCGGATTCCGGAACTAATTGCATATTCAGGCTCGAGGGTGAATGGTAAACGAATTTTGGTCGACCAAGCGGGCCCGATGTCGAATTCTATTTTTTTTGGGAAAATTTGGGAATTCAGTAATTATTATTTAAAGTTGATTCCTTTAGCGATAAATGATAGTATTAAGCTATTTGTGACTAGATACGAGTGGGTTGGAGGTGAATTCTAAGGGAAAAGCGGTGCTTGAGCAGTGGGTGGCCTGCGAATTAAGGTAAGTGTCGTGTGTAACTTTGGCTTGAGGGAATAGGTGCTATGTGTTTACGTTCTACGTGTTTTGTTGTTGAATACGATGTACAGGTGAGGTGACGAGCACCTATGCGTTGTGGTCGAGTCATAGCATGCGAGTGAAATTCCACCATTTCAAATTTTGTAGTTTTAAATCCTGTTATCCATGCTTATTGTTGTTATTTAAATGATGGGAGACTTATATCTGGTTCCACCGAGGTTTGATAAATTTGTGAATATTGATTCAAAGATGAGATGTTAAAATTGTGAATCTAATCATTTATCAAATATTGGTTTCTTGTGAAACTCCTGTCTATCCGTTGTTATTGATTTACTTATATTGTGAGGAAGAGGGTAAAACACGAAGGTGATGCCGTGCATAATTTATTTATATTGTGAGGAAGATTGTAAAGCACAAAGGGTGATGCCGTGTATGATTTATTTATATTGTGAGGAAGAGTGTAAAGCACGAAGGGTGATGTCGTGCATGATTTATTTATATTGTGAGGAAGAGAGTAAAAGAACGAAAGGTGATGCCATGCATGATGTATTTATATTGTGAGGAAGAGATTAAATGCACGAAGAGTGATGACGTGCATTCTTATTTATTATTTGGTGAGCTTGAGGGTAAAAGCACGAAGGGTGATGCCGTGCACTTTTTATTTACTGTTTTAATTACTTATTTTGTTCACTTATTACTGTTTAATTATGTCTTTTTGTTATTCTCACCTCTTATATTGAAAACCCCCACTGTAGATCCCCTTCCCATTATCTGCTGTTTTATTTCCTTATTTGCTATTATTTCCACTAGCATGATTATTCTGTTCAGGTTATATGTGGTGTTCTGTCCTAGCCTTGTTACTTCTTCGCCGAGGTTAGGCTCGACACTTACCGGTACATGGGGTCGGTTGTACTGATGCTGCACTCTGCACTTTCTGTACATATCCAGTATCGGTCCGAGCTGACTCTGAGATCATAGCTAGCATTGCGTAGGATACCCGAGGTAGATCTGCCGACGTCCGCAGATTGCTGGAGTCCCCTCCTTGATTTTCATTTAGTGTTTTCTTTAGTTTCATAAATAGTTGTATTTCTTCATTTCAACCAAATATTTGTAGTTATTCTTAGTAGTCCGTGAATTGTGACACCAGACCTAGGGTAGCTAGACATATAGACTTCACATGCACATTATTATTATTATGCAAGTTTCGTTTCTTACTTTAATTATTATGTTTTAAGTTGTAGTTGTTCTCAGTATTTTGTAAAATTATTATGTTGCAAACTTCTAATGTTGGCTATCCTAGAAAGTGCAGCGTTAGGCGCCATCACGGTCCCGACGGTGGAAATTCGGGTCGTGACACCTATAATGTCTCTTAAACAGGATGATAAACTCTGGAGGTGTGTGATTAGAGAAAAATATGGAATGAAAGACGAATGTTATAAACCCATATCTTTGGATCTAGATAGACCTACTGGAGAATACCCTTCTGGATTTGTATAGATTGGCATTGGATAAACACAAATATGTCGCTGACCACAGAAATTGGCGTGTCTAGAACATCAACTTTAGAAGCAATCTTCAAAGCTCGAAAGTTGAAAGATTGGTCAAGTTCTTTAGTAATACATAAGGGATTGAAGATCTGATTAGTGACTACAGAACTTGATAGGTTGATAAGGCGATGAGGAAAGATGGGAAAAATACAAGATTCGTCATGACATGATGATAAAAGTGAGGGAGAGGGCATACTATGGGCATGGAAGACAATCTGGAAAAGGGAACTCAACTTGTGCAGCAACTGCAATTACGCATAGTTATGAAGCAGCATTTCTGCATATTTGGAAAAGGGAACTCAACTTATGCAACAGTTCTGTAACGACCCGACCGGTTGTTTAGAGCTGTAGCGTGTCGTTTGGCGGTTTAAGACCATGAGCAGCTTCTTTTCAAGTATTACGACTCGTAGGCGTGGTCGGAACTGAATTTCGGGAAGTTCGGAGTTGAATTGGAAAGAAAGTTCTCATTTCGGAGGTCTTAAGTTGGAAGAATTGACTGAGATTGGATTTTTGAGTAAACGACCTCAGAATCAGGATTTGAAGGTTCCAGCAGGTTCGTATGATGATTTCGGACTTAGGCGTATGTTCGGAACGGGGTTTGGATGACCCGACAGCGTTTCGACGCATATTGTGGAAGTTAGTATTTTAGAATAAATTTCATAACTTGGGGTTGAAGTGCATTTCAGTGTTATTGATGTCCGTTTGGGTTTCCGAGTCTGGGAATAGCTTTGTATGGTGATTCTGGTGTTAGGAGCGCGATCATAAGTGAATTCAAAGGTACGTAGGTCATTTTGGAGTCATTTTTCACTCATTTGGCTAAAGTTAAAATTTGAAGGTTTTTAAGAAGTCCGATTGTAAGTGGAAATTTTGATATCGGGGTCGGATTCCGATTCCGAAAGTTGGAGCAAGTTCGTAATGGTTAATGTGACTTGCGTGCAAAATTTGGGGTCAATCGGATGTGATATGATAGGTTTCGACATCAAATGTAGAAGATGGAAATTTCAAAGTTCATAAGGATTGAATTGAGTTGTGATCCATTGTTTCGATGTTATTTGATGTGATTTGAGGCCTCGAGCAAGTACGTAGTATGTTTTGGAACTGGTTGGTGTGACTGGACGGGGTCCCGGGGGGTTATCGGATCGAATTTGGAAGTTGGGAAAGGCTAAGGCTGCTGGTGTCTGCTGTGACCGCACCTGCGCAACAAGGGCTCCAGGTGTGGCCTTGGCGTCATAGATGCAGATTTTGGCTGGCTTGGCTGGGGGGCGCAGGTGCGAGGTTATTTCTGCACCTGCGGAAGCGCAGGTGCGGAAGAGGGAGCGCAGGTGCGGAGCCCGGCTGGGAGGAGGAAGCCGCAGGTGCGGGTGCATGGGCGCACCTGCGGGCGCGTAGGTGCGAGGCTGGAGGCCGCAGGTGCAGAGTTCGGGTCTGGGCAGTGCGTATCTTAAGACGAGATTTGGCCATTTTTCTCCCATTTTTCATTTGGCTTGGACGATTTTGGAGAGCTTCAACGGCAGATTTTCATTAAACAACTCTAGGTAAGTGGTTTCTTCCCATTTATTAATTAAATACATGATAATAAGCGAATTTGGACATGAGAATTTGTCGAAATTATGGGATTTGGGAGTAAACCTAGAATTTTTATTTTTGGATTGTTACCACGAATTTGAGCATGAAATTGAGAGAGAATTGTATATTTGCGTTCGTAAAGTTATGGGTAATCTTTATCTTCAAAAAATTTCGGAATCTGGGCACGTGGGCTCGAGGGAAATTTTGTCAACTTTCCGAGCGGAGTTGGAAATTTATATAAATTGGATTGTCATAAGTATTAGAGTATATTTTCATTGGTTTGCCCGTTATTTGGTTAGTTTTGGGCGTGGTGGATCAATGTGAGTCGTCAGAAGGGCTTGGAGGCCGGTTATGAATCTTCGGAGCAAGGTAAATCTCCTTTCTAACCTTGTAAGAGGGAATTGTCCCCATAGGTGAAATACTTAAATACGTGCTGCTATTTGTGGGTGCTACGCACGCACGAGGTGACGGGAGTCCATGCGTAGCTACTATTATGCTTATGTCCGGGTAGTGTAGGACCCAAAAACATGTTTTATTTTCCATACTTGTAACTTTATTGATGAATTTGGAAACGATTAAACCTTATCTAACTTGGTAAATGAATTTCTGGACAAGATTTGAATACTATCTTCACGTCCATTAAAAGAGAATTTTATCACCTCCTTGTGTAATGACCCGGCTGGTCGTTCCGTGAGATTAGTCCCATTTTCCCCGTTTCTGCTTTACCGTATGTTTCTTAGCCTATTTTATATTTTTGGATTGGTTTGTTCAGGTTCAGAGTGGCCGTGGTGAGAATTGGGACACTTGGTCTCTTAAATTAGCTTAATAGTTGAAAAAGTCAACTGGAAGTTGACTTATTTGTAAACGACCTCGGAATGCGTATTTTATGGCTCGAATAGATTCGTTAGGTTATTTGGGACTTAGAAGTGTTTCCGCAATCAAGTTTTGATGTCCGGTGTAGAATTAGGCTTGAATTGGCGAACGTTAGTTTTTGGCGATTTCCGGTCGGCAATGGAAAAATAAGCTATCGGGGTCGGAATGGAATTTCATAATTTGGAGCAGGTTTGTAATGTCATTTTGGATATGTGTGCAAAATTTCAGGTCAATTGGATGTGTTTTGGTTTGTTTCGGCATCATTGACGAAATTTAGAAGTTTTAAAGTTCATACGTTTTAATTTGATGTAATTTTTGTATTTTCGTGTTGTTTTTGGTGTTTCTAAGGCTCAACTAAGTTTGAATGATGTTATGGGGTGTTTTGTTATGTTTGTTTGGGGCTCCGAGGGGCTCGAGATTGATTTCAGATTGTTAGCGGAGGTTTGAACTTAGGAAAATTGCAGCAAATAGCTGTTGGTGTTAATCCTCTGGTGTGGCCGCACCTGCGGATGGGGAGCCGCAGGTGCGAAGCGGCATGTACGGAAAGTGTCTCGCAGGTGCAAAGTTTGGACTGGTAGTGGGATTTCGCAGGTGCGCACCTTTTACCGCCGGTGCGAGGAATTGTCCGTAGGTGCGGATTAACTAGGCAGAACAGTATAAATAGGTACCTCCGCGAATATTTTGTTATTTCATCCATTGTTGCATGCGAATTGAGCTGGGTTGAGAAAAAATTGAAGGTGAAATTCGAAGGTCTTCAGTGGAGGTAATTTCCCGGACCATAAAACTCGTTTCTCTGATACTTTTGTGACGGATTAGGCTTGAAACTTGAGTAAATTAAAGTAGAAAAGTTGGGAAAAATGGGAGGAAGTTTGGAAAATTTTTTTGGCGATTTGAGGAGGCAATATTGGTCCGATTGGGGTGTTCTTGGTATGTGTAGAGTCGTGGGAGGACGAGGGTTTTAGTGATGTAAATTTTATCGAATTTCGAGACATGGGCCCGGGGCTCAGGTTTGGCCGAATTTCGCGAATTTTTTAGAAATTGATAATTTTCGATTGGGTTTTGTTCCTTTAGTATTGATAATGTTAATCTGGCTTTGGTTGGATTCGGAGCAATGGGGAGCCGATTTGAGGGTCAAGAGGATCGTGGATTAGTGTTGTGGCCCGGTAGAAGTAAGTAATGGTTATAAATCTTGTCCTGAGGGTATGAAACCCCGAACATTATATTTCTCACTGTTTTAGAATGGCGTACATGTCGGATAACGAGTATGTGGCGCGCACTGATTTTTGGATTGGACTTGGTCCTCTCCGCAGAAACTATTGAGTTGCGTATTTTACGCTAAATCATATGTTAAATTGTGTTCTAAAGACTATTACTATATTTGGGCTATAAGCCTTGTTTGGGGCCTCGTGCCGACTCTTTTAGACCCCTTGTGGGGCTTTTTACTGCTATTTTCCTCGCTGTTGATTTATGATTTACACTCAGTCATATTGTGCTTAACTTTTTTCGAAACTCAGCTTGATTTACACTATTTTGAGATTCAAAAATGATGTTTTGGGTCGAGTACCCCGTTTTACTGAGACGCACGGGGGGCTTTTGAGAGGTTCTGACTGAGTGAGGGAGAGGACCCGATTGTGAGGATATTATAGGCCATGAGGTGGCTTGATATTAGCGCTTGGGCTGAAGGAGCACCTTCGGAGTCTGTACACACCCCTAGTGAGCGCAGGTACTTACTGAGTGCGAGTGTTGAGTGGTGAGTGCTGAGTGTCGAGTGCCGAGTGCCGAATGATGAGTGATTGGGAGGCATGTGTGACAGTGAGTTTCCTAAGGGGCTGATACAGAGTGACTATGAGGTGTTGAGTGATGTTCTGCTCGAGGGTAGATTTATGATTCATGTTTTTGCCCGAGGGGCTACTTATGATTTATTTCATTTTACACTAAATACTTCGGCTATTTTATTTCTGAAATTGTTTGAAAACACATTTTTCAAAGGATTTTTCTGAAGTTGGTTTTTAAGACATGATGGTTTCATATATCTATGTATATACTGTTGGAAAGAGAGGCTGTGCATATTCTGAACTGATGATATTGGTTTTGATGTGTTTCTTGCCGCTTAGACTTGATTTAATTTCATTACTACTGAGTTGGCGTACTCACATTACTCCTTGCACCCCTGTGTGCAGATACAGGTGCTGATACTGAGCGTTAGCCATCTATTCCGTGCGGAGCCGGAGTTTGGGATATAGAGGTAGTTGTTCAGCATCTGCAACATCTCTGTTTTTCCCTTCTTATGTTGTATCTAGTTATTCGTTCGGAGGTTTTGTATTATAATAGTATACCTTTTGGCATATCCCTTAGATGCTCATGACATGTTGGCTCCGGATTTTGGGGATGGTTTAGACTATTTAGCTGTTTATTTTGCGTAAAGAATTCAGTAATTCCATATACTTTATGACATGTTTGAAAATGGTTAGGATTTTGGAAAGAAACTATAATTATGGTATTATTGGTTGGCCTAGTTCCACCATAGGCGCCATCATGGCCAGTTTAGGATTTGGGGTCGTGACAAGTTGGTATCAGAGACTAGGTTACATAGTACTCAACGGCCATGAGCAGGTTTAGTAGAGTTTTACGGATCGGTATGGAGACGTTTGTACTTAGCTTCGAGAGGCTGCGGAACCCTTAGGAACAATCTCATTTTCTTGAATTATGTCACGCCATTTTGTTGTTTCTGGAAATCTAAATTTCTGTTGTTTCCTTCTCTCACAGATGGTGAGGACTCGCGCTACCGATCAGGATGATCATCCACTAGCTAGACGAGCGAGGGGTCGAGGCCGTGGTAGAGGTAGGGGCCAGCCCGTGCAGCAGCCAGGGCAGTACCAGTTGAGCCACCTACTGTTCAGGGTGGTACACACAGATATTTCAGTGGGATAGGCTCAGAAACCGGTAGTGGCTGTTGTTATTCCGGGTCTTCAGGAGACCTTGGCTCAGATCTTGACTGTGTGTACCACCTTTGCTCAGGTAGTTTCCGCTACTTCTCAGGCCGGGGGAGGTAGTCAGACTCCAGTTGCCCGAACACCTGTGCAGTCTACTCAGGGCCAGCAGACACCGGGGGCGGTTCCAGCCCAGCCAGTTTCTCCAGTTCGGGACTTCATGGTTCCGGCTATGCCAGAGGACGAGCAGTGTAGACTGTAGAGGTTTAGTAGACTACATCCTCCGACATTCAGTGTTGCTGAGGGCGAGGATGCCCGAGGTTTTCTGGATAAGTGTCAGAGGATGCTGCGTACTGCTGGGATTTTGGAGAACAGTGGGGTCTCATTTGCTACTTTTCAAATTCTGGTGTTGCTTTCACTTGGTGGGAGTCTTTTGCGAGGCGTAGGCCTGTTAGTTCAACACACCTCACCTGGCAGCAGTTATCCACTATCTTCTTGGAGAAGTATGTACTCAGTATCATAGGGAGGAGCAAGGCAGGCTTTTTGAGCAGCTGCATCAGGGGGAGCTATCAGGGACGCAGTATGAGATGCAATTTTCGGAGATGGCTCGTCATGCTACTGAGTTGGTCCCTACTTATAGGGAGAGGGTTAGGATGTTCGTGGATGGCCTCAGTTATCAGCTCCGCCTATTTATCACCCGGGAGAGATTATTAGATGCTAAATTCGAGCAGGTTATTGATATTGCTAGAGATATCGAGTCGGTTCGCCGCCAGGAGCGGGAGGAGAGGGAGGCCAAGAGGCCTCGTGGATTGGGCGGTTCTAGTGGTGCTCCTTCGAGGGGGAAGTTTCAGCATGGTAGAGGTCGTTCATTTAGGCCTCCTCAGTCAATCCGCCTAGCTTATAGTGGTGCATCTTCCGGGCATGGTCCCCGTGGTTCTCAGCCAAGCCGTTCTTTATTCGGTGCCCTCCCAGCAGTCCAGCTCGAGCACCACCAGTTCAGAGTTTTTCTATGCATGATCCTTTTAGTGGCCATTCTGGTGCCAGGGGTTTCTATTAGTCCCCGCCTCCAGTTCCAGGGTGTTTTTTTGAGTGTGGAGAGTTTGGGCACATGTGGAGGCAGTGTCCCCGTCGTCCCGGTAGTTCTTCTCAACAGAGGGGCCAGCCCTTGACTTCAGCCCCAGTTATTTCACCACCCGCCAAGGCAGCCAGGGGTGGTAGTCAGTCAGCTAGAGGCCACCCTAGAGGGGGAGGTCGAGCAGGTGGAGGTCAGGCCCGTATGTACGCATTTCCATCCAGGCCAGACGGTATGGCCTCCGATGCAGTGATTTCAGGTATTGTCTCAGTCTGTTGCCGAGATGCTTTGGCTTTATTTGACCCTGGTTCTACATATTCTTATGTTTCTGAATATTTTGCCCATTTGCTGGATATGCCCTGTGAGTCTTTGGTTACCTCTGTTCATGTGTCGACTCCGGTGGGCGATATTGTTGTTGTGGACCGTGTGTATCAGTCGTGTGTGATATCTATTGGGGGTCTGGAGACCCGAGTTGACCTACTGTTACTCAACATGATCGATTTTTATGTGATATTAGGCATGGATTGGTTATCTCCGTGTCATGATGTCCTTGATTGTCATGCTATGATCGTGACCTTAGCTATGTCGGGATGTCCGAAGGTTGAGTGGAGGGGTTCTTTTGAGTATATGCCTAGCAGGGTGATTTCCTACCTAAAGGCCCAGGAATGGTTGAGAAGGGGTGTTTATCTTATCTAGCTTTTGTGAGGGATGTCAGTGGTGAGACTCCCGCTATTGATTCGGTTCCTATGGTCCGTGACTTTCCGGACGTGTTTCTTACAGACCTACCGGGCATGCCACCTAACAGGGACATTGATTTTGGTATTGACCTGGTGCCAGGCACCCAGCCTATTTCTATTACACCTTATCGTATGGAACCAGCAGAGCTGAAGGAATTAAAGGAGCAGCTTCAAGAACTCCTAGATAAGGGGTTCATTCGGCCTAGTGTGTCACCTTGGGGTGCATCGGTGTTGTTCGTGAGGAAGAAGGATAGGTCCATGCGTATGTGTATTGACTATCGGTAGCTGAATAGAGTTACGATGTATAATCAGTATCCCTTGCTAGCTTGATTGAAGTATGAGTTCTGGTTTGATTCAGTATCATTCTTGGGGCACGTGGTGTCCGGTGAGGGTATTTAGGTTGATCCGAAAAAGGTAGAGGCGGTGCAGAGTTGGCCTAGACGGTCATCAACTACTGAGATTTGCAAATTCCTTGGTTTGGTAGGGTACTATCGCCGATTCGTATAGGGGTTTTCATCTATTACAGCACCTATGACCAGACTGACCCAGGAGGGTGCTCAATTCAGGTGGACTGAGGAGTGTGAGGAGAGCTTTCAGAAGCTCAAGTCAGCTTTGACTACAGCTCCGGTATTGATTTTGCCTAGGGGTTCAGGTTCTTATACAGTTTACTGTGATGCCTCGAGAGTTGGCCTTGGAGCGGTTTTGATGTAGGATGGTAGGGTGATTGCCTACGCGTCCAGACAGTTGAAGGTCCACGAGAAGAATTATCCAGTGCACGATCTTGAGCTAGCAGCTATTGTTCACGCCTTGAATATTTGGCGTCATTATTTGTATGGAGTGCATTGTGAGATTTTCATTGATCATCGTAGTTTCCAGCATCTGCTTAAGCAGAAGGATCTGAATTTGCGTCAGAGGAGGTGGTTGGAGCTTCTCAAGGACTATGACCTCACTATTTTGTATCATCCGGGAAAGGCTAATGTAGTGGTCGATGCCCTGAGTCACAAAGCGGAGAGTTTGGGAAGTCTAGCCTACCTTCCAGCAGTAGAGCAGCCTTTAGTACTTGATGTTCGGGCTTTAGCGGGTCAGTTGGTGAGATTGGATCTATTAGAGCCTCCGCGGGTATTGGCTTGTGCAGCCTCCAGGTCTTCTCTTTATGATCAGATTAGAGCACGCCAGTATGATGATCCACACTTGCTCGTTCTTCAGAACAAGGTCCGTCACGGTGATGCTAGGGATGTGATTATTGCTGATGACGGGGTCATGAGGATGCAGGGCCGGAACTGCGTGCCTAACATAGATGGGCTTCGAGATTTTATTCTAGTTGAGGCCCATAGTTCGCAGTATTCCATCCATCCGGGTGCCGCGAAGATGTATCAGGATCTACCTCAACATTATTGGTGGAGGCGGATGAAGGAAAATATTGTTGAGTTTGTGGCTCGGTGTCTCAACTGTCAGCAGGTCAAGTATGAGCACTAGAGACCAGGTGGATTGCTTCAAAGATTTGATATTCCGGAGTGGAAGTGGGAGCTAATCACCATGGACTTCGTAGTTAGGCTCCCACGGACTTTGAGAAGGTTTGATGCTATATGGGTTATTGTGGATCAGCTGAACGAGTCCGCGCACTTCATTCCTATTGGTACTACTTATTCTTCGGAGTGGTTAGCCGAGATTTATATCAGGAAGATTGTCAGACTGCATTGGGTTCCAGTTTCTATCATTTCTGACAGAGGTACTCAGTTCACATCTCAGTTTTGGAGATCCGTACAGAGGGAGTTGGGTACTCAGGTCGAGTTGAGCACAACGTTTCATCCTCAGAACGACGGGCAGTTGGAGCGTACTATTCAGATTTTGGAGGATATGTTGCGTGCATGTGTCATTGATTTTGGGGACTCATGGGACCAGTTTCTGCCACTCGCGGAGTTTGCATTTAATAATAGTTATCAGTCGAGTATCCAGATGGCTCTGTATGAGGCCTTATATGGTAGGAGGTGCAGATCTCCGAGCTGGTTTGAGCTGGGCGAGGCTAGGCTATTGGGCACAGACTTGGTTCAGGATGCGTTGGGTAAGGCGAAGTTGATTCAGGAGTGTCTTCACACGGCGCAGTCTAGGCAGAGGAGTTATGCGGACCGGAAGGTCCGAGATGTGTCTTTCATGTTGGGGAGAAAGTGTTGCTGAAGGTGTCACCCATGGAGGGTTTTATGAGGTTCGGGAAGAGGGGAAAGCTAAGTCCCATTCAATGGTCCATTTGAGGTACTTCAGAGGATTGGGGAGGTGGCTTATAGACTTGCCTTGCCTCCCAGCTTCTCGAGTATTCATTCGGTGTTCCATATTTCGATGCTGCGGAAATATGTTGGTGTGCCGTCTCATGTTTTGGACTTCAGTATAGATCAGCTCGAGGGTGATATGTCATATGAGGTAGAGCCACTAACTATTTTGGGTCGTCATGTCAGAAAGCTGAGGTCTAAGGATATAGCTTCAATGAAGGTTCAGTGGAGAGGACAGCCGGTGGAGGATGCCACCTGGGAGACCGAGCGGGAGATGTGGAGCAGATATCATCACTTATGCGAGACTCCAGGCATGTTTCTAGACCCGTTCGAGGACGAACGTTTGTTTAAGAAGGGGAGGATGTAACGACCCGGCCGATCGTTCCGTGAGATTAGCCCTTTTTTCCCTGTTTCTGCTTTATCGTATGTTTCTGAGCCTATTTTATGTAGTATTGGGTCGGTTGATTCGGGTTCAGAGTGGTCGTGGTGAGAATTGGGACACTTAGTCTCTTAAATTAGCTTAATAGTTGAAAAAGTCAACTAGGAGTTGAATTATTGGTAAACGACCTCGGAATGCGGATTTTATGGCTCGGATATCTTCGTTAGGTGATTTGGGACTTAGCACTGTGTTCGGAAAGAAGTTTTGATGTCCGGTGTAGAATTAGGCGTGAATTGGCGAAAGTTAGTTCTTGGCAATTTCTGGTTGGCAGTGGAAAAATAGGCTATCGGGGTCGGAATGGAATTCTAGAAGTTGGAGCAGGTTCATAATTTCATTTTGGATATGTGTGCAAAATTTCAAGTCAATCGGATGTGTTTTGTTTGGTTTCAGCATCATTGGCGAAATTTAGAAGTTTTAAAGTTCATAGGTTTGAATTTGATGTAATTTTGGTGTTTTCGTGTTGTTTTTGTTGTTTTGAAGGGTCAACTAGGTTTTAATGATGCTATGGGGTGTGTTGGTATGTTTGGTTGGGGCCCCTAGGGGCTCGGGATTGATTTCAGATGGTTAGCGAAGGTTTGAACTTAGGAAAATTGCAGCAAATAGCTGCTGGTGTTAATCCTCTGGTGTGGCCGCACCTGCGGATGTGGAGCCGCAGGTGCGACAAGTGTCTCGCAGGTGCGAAGTTTGGACTATTAGTGGGATTTCACAGGTGCGCACTTGGGACCTCTAGTACGGGTCCGCAGGTGCGAGGAAATGTCCGCATGTGCGGATTAATTAGGCAGAACAGTATAAATAGGTACCTTCGCGAATATTTTGGCATTTCATCCATTGTTGCATGCGGATTGAGCTGGGTTGAGAGCAAGTTGAAGGGAAATTTTTATGGTCTTCAGTGGAGGTAAGTTCCCGGATCATAAAACACGTTTCTATGTTATTTTGTGACAGGTTAGGCTTGAAACTTGAGGAAATTAAAGTAGAAAAGTTGGGGAAAATGGGAGGAAGTTAGGAAAATTCTTTTGGCGATTTGAGCAGGCAATTATGGTCCGATTGTGGTGTTCTTGGTATGTGTAGGATCGTGGGAGGACGAGGGTTCTAGTGATGTAAGTTTTATCAAATTCCGAGACGTGGGACCAGGGCTCGGGTTTGGCCGAATTTTGTGAATTTTGTATAAATTGATAGTTTTCGATTGGGTTTTGTTCCTTTAGCGTATATTGATAATGTTAATCTAGTTTTGGTTATATTCGGAGCAATCGGGAGCCGATTTGAGGGGAAAGAGCATCGCGGATTAGTATTGTGGCTCGGTAGAAGTAAGTAATGGTTATAAATCTTGTCCTGAGGGTATGAAACCACGGACTTCATATTTCTCACTGTTTTAGAATGGCGCACATGTTAGATACCAGTATGTGGGGCGCACTGATTTTTGGATTGGACTTGGTCCTCTCTGTAGAAACTATTGAGTTGCGTATTTTACGCTAAATCATATGTTAAATTGTGTTCTAAAGACTATTGCTATATTTGGGATATAAGCTGTGTTTGGGGTCTTGTGCCGAGTTGTTTATACCCCTTGTGGGGCTTTTTACTGCTATTTTCCTCACTGTTGATTTATGATTTACACTCAGTCATATTGTGCTTAACTGTTTTTGAAACTAAGCCTGATTTACACTATTTTGAGATTTAAAAATGATGTTTTGGGTAGAGTACCCCGTTTTACTGATACGCCCGAGTGGCTTTTGGGAGGTTCTGACTTAGTGAGGTCGAGGGCCTGATTGTGAGGATATGATACACCACGAGGTGGCTTGATATTAGTGGTGGGGCTGAAGGAGCTCCTCCGGAGTCTGTACACACCCCTAGTGAGCGCAGGTACCTACTGAGTATGAGTGCTGAGTGCTGAGTGCCGAGTGTCGAGTGATGAGTAATTGGGAGGCATGAGTGACATTGAGTTGCCCGAGGGGCTGATACAGAGTGACTGTGAGGTGCTGAGTGATGTTCTGCCCGAGGGTAGATTTATGATTCATGTTTTTTCCCGAGGGGATACTTATGATTTATTTCATTTTACACTAAATCCTTCGGATATTTAATTTCTGAAATTGTTGGAAAACACATTTTTCAAAGGATTTTTCTGAAGTTGGTTTTTAAGGCATGCTGATTTCATATATCTATGTATATACTGTTGGAAAGAGAGGTTGTGCATATTGTGAACTGATGATATTTGTTCTTATGTGTTTCTTTCCACTTAGACTTGATTTATTTTCATTACTACTGAGTTGGCGTACTCACATTACTCCATGCACCCCTGCGTGCAGATACATATGCTGATACTGATCGTTAGCCATCTATTCCGTGCGGAGACGGAGTTTGGGATATAGAGGTAGTTGTTCAGCGTCTGCAACATCTCTATTTTTCCCTTCTTATGTTGTATCTAGTTATTCGTTCGGAGGTTTTGTATTATAATAGTATCCATTTTGGCATATTCCTTAGATGCTCATGACATGTTGACTCCAGATTTTGGGGATGTTTTAGACTATTTAGCTGTTTATTTTTCCTAATGAATTCAGTAATTCTATATACTTTATGAAATGTTTGGAAATGGTTGTGATTTTTGAAAGAAACTGTAATTATGTGATTATTGGTTGGCTTAGTTCCACGATAGGAGCCATCACAGCCGATCAAGGATTTGGGGTCGTGACACCTTGGGTGATTGTTTTCCTGATAAAAAATGAACTTATTGTGTAAATGTATATATCTATGAGTACCTGAGTCGCATGTATTATTCGCGAGCAGGGTAACTCTATTATTTATATATGATCGCGTCGCATGATCGATTCGCGAGCGTGGTAATAGATGCATCTATGGTTCGAGTCGTTTGAGCCGTTCGATCCTTCGGCAATGCACATTTTACATTTATCGTTGGTTCGAGTCGTTCGACCCTCGGCATTGCTTGCGCATGATAATAGCTGCGTAATTTCTGTGATTTCTAACTGTTTACTGGCCTGGAATTATAAATTGTCAACTGAAACGACGAAGATTCCAAAGTTCTAAAAATTGAAAAGAAATTGTTATTCCTATCACTACTTGTTAATTACCTATGATATCCATGCTTAGTGTCACCCTTGATTTTATTAGATTGACCTATAGCATGTACCAAATTCGACCTCTCGTCACCTACCTCTTCAAGGTTAGGCGGGATACTTACTGAGTACATATTGTTTCTGTACTCATACTACACTTGTTGTGCATTTTTATTACACAGGTGCACGTATATCTAGTGGCTCCGCTTGGCGTCATGGCATGGTTGATATAGGGACTTAGGCAAGCTGCACCCCTCGAGACGACCCGCAGCCGGCAGAGTCTCCCTCAGATGTATTGTATTGTACTTTATCTATTTGTCCAATTTATATTTCAGACAATATTGTAACACATGTATACTTCCTAGAAATTTTTCTCATGCACACGGACAACGGGTTCTGGGATGACTTTGGGATATATTTGTCGATTGAATTATTTAAAACATTGTTGTTTACTAGGTAACTTTATTTGATCATTATATAATGAAATGAAAAGTAAAGATTTTAAAAAATAATAAAATAGGAACTTAATTAACTAAGGAGCGTTGGCTTGCCTGACTGTGGTGTCCGGCGCCATCACGACCTTAATGGATTTTGGTTCGTGACAATGTGGCAGAGAACTAGGTTCCCTTAGGTCTCACGAGTCATGAGCAAGTCTAGTAGAGTCTTGCAGATCGGTACAGAGACGTCTGTACTTATCTTCGAGAGTCTACAAGGCTATTAGGAGTACTTCACTTCATGATTCCTTATCATGCGGTTTGATTCCTTTGGGGCTTATGCCTACTTTTCTTCTTACTCAATCTTACACGTCGCGAAGCGCTTGCTATAAATAGAGACTTTGAGGAATTGTAATGGTACTACGGATGTGGTGCGTGATGTTTTTCCATGTGTAGCTGGTTGGGGCTATTGTTGTTTCTCTATGGGAGGATATTATGTCGTTTCAACTCATGTTTCTGAGAGCTTTGAGGCTATGATCAGGTTGTTATGATGCTTACGACTGGTTATCGCACGGTATTGATATGATGATAGGATGCTTGCCCATATGTAGGGGAAATGAATGACTTGATAGGATTTCTACTCGGAGCGTGATTCCGATATTTCAGTATTTTATTTCCAGCGGAGGAAGGACAATTGGACTATAAATGATCAGGTTCCGGTTGATAAGATAATGAGACTGGGTGTTTACAAGTGAGGAAGAATCTTCATCCGTGATGTGGCATCGTCGTCTTTGATCGAATAAGATGTGTTAAGTTCACCGGTGCTATGGTTTCTTTGGTTACATTGGGTTAGAGTAATGTGAAGTAATATTGACGTAGCGACTGTCAGAGATCGTGGTGTGTGGTGGTTCAGGATTGGATAAGTATTTCTATTGTAAACGGCTCAAGAAAGATGATCTTCAGAGACTTTTGAAGTTGTGGTGTTCTGCTGGTTTGAGTGCTACAGAGAATCATATTTATTTGCGGCAACAACTGGGCAGCATACGATGAGGAAAGACATGTGGGAAGTGTCAGTCAATGGTTAAATTTCTAGAAGGCTAGGTGTAAGAAGCGGAAGTCGAGAAGTTGCTTGAATGAGTGAGTTTGACCAAAGTGGGAGAGTGGCAGTGTAGCATATGAGTTATGTGGTAAGATAACTGCACATCTTGAGGAGAAGTTTTGGAGCGAATTGAGAATTTTAGTGGACGGTGATTGGGTCCATGGGCTTAAATTGAAATATTGGCTATTTCGGTGGAAGATTGGATACAACCGAGATGAGTCATTCGATATGAAGAAGGATGCAGCATATCTGTGAATTAGAAGTTATTGTCGCACACTTAGTAGATGTCCGTGAGGAGCGAACAGACTGGTAAAGTTGGTAAATGAGAACGGGCGTAGGATGGGGTATTGAGGTCGTAGAGATTGTGCAGTACATAGTCGTTGGAAGGTGTCAGTTGGTAACTTTCGCAGGTGGGTTATCTTCTGCTAGCAGGCCAGTGGTTGCGTGGTTGGCGGAGTTTCGCGAGGGATTTTACTTACTATTCAGCAAGAGGTCGGATAGGAGAATGTGGTTAATGACTCAGAGTGCTTGCGAAATTCTAACGGAAGGATTTCAAGTAATTTGGCGAGTTGGTTATACAGGATCATGTCAACAAGGAAGGAAGGTGCTTGGTGAGTTCCAGATTTGTGTGATAGCGTCTTCAGGCTAAGTGGGAGGGTTCCACCGCCTGCGATTGGCTTGAATGGGTATCTACTAGCGAAAATTCTTGTAATTGGCATATTAGTGGGTTATTACAGCTAAGGGAAGAAGGCATGAGTAGTAATTGAGCATAGGATTTGATAAATGTGTGCAAAGGTTGGCCTTATGGAATCATGTTTAGGCTTTGGAAGGATGCAGGATTTATGCTTAGTGCAAAGGTAATTTGCAAGGGAAGTGATTCAGTCGGGTGCTTATTCAAGATGAGTGTTCAGGTATCAGCAAAGCCGTGTATATTCGGGACCAAGCCAGAGTGGGTGACTCTCAATAGCGGTCCTAATAAATTCGAAGGTCAGAATGTGGTGTCTAAGGATTTCAATCCCACAGTATGGTTAAGAATCGAGTTTTTGCAGCGGAATTATGGGAAGGAGAAAATAAAATGAATGAATGGTTGGAGTGCTCTACACTATCTTCGGTGTGCAGAGTAGAATTTGGGTTCATAGAAGGGAGAAATGACTTCGGGTTCATAGAAGGGTTATCATAATGGGTATGCCGGTCAAATATGCGAATATGCATGCAAGGAGAGCATGAAACGGTTCATGGGCTTGGAGACAAAGTAGTCTCGTGGAATGGAATCACTTGAAGTGAGTGCGAATTGAGTTTCTATGTGTTGATTTAGAGTTATCATCATCCCTAAGGTGAGTGCGAATTGAATTAAGGTATAAGATGGGTCGTGTTATATGAGCTTATGAAATGTTTAATTGAATCTCACTGTCGTATTGTGGCGGTGTTAGCGTATGGGCATTGTGAGCTATTGTTCATCTTGATCTATGGCTTGAGTAAAGTGGGGAAAGTTTGTTGTTGATAAATTGAGTGCGCGGCTAAGTGTCGTATCAATTTCAGTTGGAGGTGTATGGGTGAATCAGTTATGTCCTGCAGAAGTGGAGTTTGAGAATGACACGAGTAATTAAAATTTGAAAAGGTTAGATGGTTAGCCATGGTGGAATTGGCGCAGTGGTGGCAGTAGTCAGTCCTTTCAGCATGATTAGTTATGCATGTGAGTTATGACGGCACATGTGAGTTCTTGATGTCCACCGTAATTGATTTTATTTGGAAGCATTAAAGTATTATGTCTTGTCATGTGTAGGCGGATTCCGGAAGGATTATGGTGGTATAGACTATTACTTGAGGATTTGCATGTTTTGTGATTATGAGAATTCACTCCTGTGTTGTTATGGTTCTCTTGAATTGAGTTAAGTAAAAGGTTTCTATGTGATAAAGTGTTTAACCTATTGGTGGTTCATGAGTTACGACGAGATTCCTGTGCGATTGCATATTGGAATGTTAGGTGCAGTGAACGGTATGAAATTTAGAAGCGAGGATCAAGGTAGCAGTTCGGTGTTGGCAAGGATGTCACGAGCTCTGATGAGCAAGGAAAAGGATTTGGATGTTTAGAGTAAGCTGGTATTGTCTTCAGCATCACCTGAGATCGATGGTTGTGTAAGAGGCGTTGTGTTCTGGTTGCAGATTTCTTGGTAGGCTTTACAGCAGTTGTGTGGCCGGTGGTATGGAGGTGCAGACTTTTTATCTAGTGCATGAGGTCATGGAAGTGTATTCCACACGAAGATCGTAGGAGTGTGACATGTAATCACTTGATTGATTGAAGATTCAGACCAAGTTTAAGGAAGTATAATATTGTTTATTTGAGAGTTTATGCCTGGAGGGCGCTCGGTTCATTTGGTTGCGGATGTAGGGGTTTTGCTCTGGCTGTGATGGTTTTTCTTGCGTTTTATGAGGAAAGGTGGGTTATTATGGACCCAGGTAAGGCTATTAGCCTAACTCGGTGCAAGCGGAATTGGCTTGAAGGTTGTGAATGGATTTAAATATAATTATGGGCTCCATAAGAGTCAGGTATGTTCATTTCAGTATAGCGCTTCTCATGGAGAGGTATTAGAACATTAGATGTTTTTCCATCCTCGTCCATTTCATGCAATATTATGATTGTGTCGTTTGAGTTGTGAAACAGCTTGATAGTTTCTTATGTATTGAGATTCCGCATAGTGATGATGTTATGTGAGCATGATAGCTCTTGAGATTCAGAGTATATATATCACACCTGAGTTGTTCTTGAGTTTTGTAGCGTATGGCTCTATCAGTCTCCCCAGGATGGTATTATGCACTTAGCGTGCTTGTGACCGATATTCGATATTTTGTGGCAATGAGCAATTTAGCTCGGTGTGTATCTCCTTACGTGAATTTTATGGGTGGATCAGGTGGAACGCCGCCATAGTTATGTTATTTGGATCGGGTTGCGCGCCGCAATAGTGTGATGTTGAGTACAGCCCCTATATTTATTTTTCTTGTGTTTTACTTTCTATTTTATGAGGAAAGTTCATATTAGTTGCGGGAGTCGAGTAGTCCCTTCCTGAGTCATTTCCTTATGTATCTGTAACGACCCGGTCGGTCGTTCTGAGAGTTTAGCCTCGTTTCCCCCGTTTCTACTTCATTATATGTGGTTCAACTTCATTATGTTGTGTTAGATTGGTTGGCTCGGGTTCGAAGGTTTTGTATTATAATAGTATACCTTTTGGCATATTTCTATAGATGCTCATGACCAGTGACTCCGGGATCTCGGGGGTTGTATTTAATATTCGGTATAGCTTTAACTATTTTAGAAATGTTTAAAAGAAACCTTTATGGGTTATCAGTTTAGTAATGATGAAAATGGAAACTTATTACGATTTGAGTGTAGTTTTTGGCTGGCCTAGTTCCACGATAGGCTCCATCACTGCTGGCTTAGATTTGGGGTCGTGACAAGCTGGTATCAGAGCGCTAGGTTACATAGGACTCACCGGTCATGAGCATGTTTAGTAGAGTCTTGCGGATCGGTACGGAGGCGTCCGTACTTAACTTCGAGAGGCTGCAGAACCCTTAGGAAAATCTCACATTCTTGAATTCTTGTTGTGCGAATCAATTTTATTCAGCCAAGAGCGTAACTCTTGAATTCCTTCCATATATTTGAACACGCCCGAGAGCGCTTGGTATCAGCTGTGCATCGACGGCTTGTGACATCCATGGATGAGATGTGATTTTGGCATAGTGGTAATGGGCCAGTCTGGAGGACTTGAGGCCGGATTCATTCTGTGGCTTGAGTGCTAAGGTTTCGATTGTGTGAGGCGTTCATTTGGGGACTTATATGTCCGTTTGTGTTCTTATTGATGAGAATTGGTGACTAGATGTCTACGTAGTGAGTGTGATTTGATGCTTAATTGTGTTCAGATTGTTTGATTATGACAAAAGGGTTGGCTAGAAATGTGGCAAGAACTATTGAGTGTTTAATTTCTGTCTCGGTTTGGTATATGGCTTCGAGTTTTGAGTGTATTGGAAGACCTCTCATGTTGTTTAGTTGTGGAGTGAAGCGGATCTTTCTGTTGGGTTATGAGTTCTTGGTGATGTCGTTTGGGCCGATCATTGCCCAAGTAGCGCAATGTATTTGATTAACGGTGTATTCCAGGTCCTAGCACTCCTTGTTATTGTATTCGTTGATGGCGTCCTGGCATATACGCGTAGCCAGGAGTAGCATACTCAGTATTTGAGGATGGCATTATAAGGATTTAGGGAGGAAAGGCTCTATGCAAAGTTCTACGAGTGTGAATGTTGGCTCATTTCAGTAGCATTCTTGGGACACGTGGTGTCCAGTGAGGGTATCCATGTGGTCAGACGTGTGTGGGTAGAGCTTCTAGAAGCCCAAGATTTCTTTGACCACCGCTCCAGTGTTAGTTCTGCCATCATCTTCGGGTTCTTACCGCGTATTGTGATGCCTAGAGGGTAGGCGTTGTTGTGTCTTAATACAGAAGGGGGTAGTGACTGCGTAATAACTATGATATTCGGAAGTGTATAGAGATATATCATGTTTGAGGCTAAGCCGACAGGGGTATCTCCTGCAGATTGTCCTAGGGTGTGTGATCCCTATGTTGTTCTGAAGTAAGTTCTCTTCTACCAGTAAATGATATATGTAATTTGAGTGTAGATCGCTTGTGGAAGTTTGCATGACTATTACAATGGTGAATGCGAGATTTGCAGATGACTTGAGTTGTTAGACGGGTTGTGTTATTATGGGAATTGTATGTTATTGGTTGTCTTAATCGTTGGCTTTGAGCCAAGTGGGGGAGTCTGTTAATGATAAGTTGATTGCACGATCATGTGTGGTAATGATTTCAGTTCGAGGTATATTGGTGGATCAGTTATGACATGCAGATGTGGGGTCTGGGAATGACTCGAGTAAAGAAAATTTCTTCGACATAGGTCGTAATGTAATTTATTGGGTAAATGAATTCTATGGAATGATTGAGAGGTAATTGTAAAAGGTGTAGTGTGTGTGTAGTGTATGAATTTGCTTGTGGCTTCAAGTGAGTGGATTTCTTTCCTAGTATGTTGGTGTGCAAACGGGTCAGGTCGATTCTATCTAATTGGTCAGTGTAATTGAGATTTACGTTGGAGGGTGTAAAACATTATCATGGATTCTACATATCAGTAACATGAAAGTAAAGGTAATGGCTTTAGATTCGCGGGAAGTATCTTAAGGGTAAGTATTTTGAATGTGATACTCTTGGGGATAGTTGAGAGAGTATTCAGCGGCTTACGAGCCTTAGAAAGTGTGGTGTTATGCTTGGGTCTCGTGAGGTGAGTCTGGGTTGAGAATTGTGGTATTACGGTAAGGAGATTTATCAATTTGAAGGTAAGTCAGAAGAAACTTGGATAAATAGGACAACTTGGTAGTAGGTTGGATCGGCATGGTAAGGGATGCGATTAGTTCTTTGGGTGTTCATGAGGTAATGAGTTTTTACATGTGTTTCTTAGCAATGTTCTTGGGTTTTGGTGGCCTGTGTTGCTTGGTTGAGTTAGAAGGATTCATTCCTAACGGTTTGGTGTTGTGCAAATGGGATTCGAATAGTTCCTAATGGTTTCTACCACGGTTAGAGATGCGTATTTTCTGTTGGCGTGAGGTGCATGTGATGTATAGTGATTTTGCTTCTAAATTGGATCAAATGGAAGTTCTTGGCTAGTTGGGTACGTAGTTTCTTATTGCTCGGAAGGGATCATGAAGTTCCCATATTTGTCTAGGATGGCACGGTGTATGAGGTATGTCGTGTAGAGTGAGATTTGCACGTGTGAGGTCACAGTTTAGTTCTGGAAGGAAGTTCGAAATTCTTAAGCAGTATTGGCAGTTTCAGATGACTAGGTAGATGATAGCACTGTTGGGTGGCTTGATGAGGGAATATATTTCAGAAAGGTCATGTATGGAGTAAAGGGTACTTCATTAGTACTTCGACACTCTCTTGTTGGATTCGACTGTTGATATTCAAGGTTGCTTGGTATCACGGAAGAATTATAGGGGTATCCCACGTGGAATGATTGAGTATTTGGGATGTGTCATCTATTCGAGCGGTGGAGTTGAGATCAGATATAGTAATCTGTGTGCTTCATGGACTTTAAGACTGAGAGTTCTCATAAACAGATTATTTTGTGATAATGAACTGTGAAGATGCGAGCAAGCTAGTCAGATGGTTGTATGTACCATGGTTCAGTCATTGTGAACTTTTCGGTGAGTTATCTATCTGTTGTGAGTGACCAAATTTTATTTGGGGTTATTGGTAGGCCAGTATGGGTTTGTGTTCTGCACTGGGTCGGAATTGTTGGCTTCGAATTCTATTGCTGAGGATTGTACCATTCGATTGCCATTAAGTTTATTCATGTTCTGGAGTGATGTATGAGTTACCCTTTGGTGTTGCGAGGAGTCGTGATCGTTGGTTATAGGCACATATGGTGCGATTTTGATTGGGTTGTATAGCTAGAGTTGAGTAAGGTAAGTAATTAGGTATTGGTTTTTAGCGAGGTGGCTGGAAGTATTTCATGTGACCCAGCATTTGGATGCGATCGCGTAGTGTAACGGAGTTATGTAGGGGTATGACCTTTGGTATTGGATTCGTGCATTTTGATTTTTACGATGTGTGTCGGGCTCTTAGTATGGTGTTGTGACGGTAATTGTTAATGGCGGGATGGTCCTCTCGTGTGAATCTTTTATATAATTTGATTCATTGGGATGTTGTTATTGAGTGCACGAGTTGCACAGGCTGTGGCCTGAATTGTATTGATGTGTCATGTCATCAGAATGGTCGTGTTGGATGAGAAAAGGTCATTGGACCTAGTATGAATATTGTCAGAATTGTTTACATCATAGTTGGAAGGATAAATATCGGGAGTCGGCTTAGAAGTCTGCTATAATTCCTGTTTGGTAAGGGGGAGCTTCATATCTGACCGATTAGACGAATGGTTGCTAGTTTCTACGTGTTTCTTTCATCATTGGCGGTATATGGAAGGTTATGTACCGGTATTGGGTTGTTCTGAGCAGCTATTGTGTTTGGGAGTTATCGATATGGGTGTTTGAGTCATGTGGAGTATTATGTGGTTTTATCTGGGGTGCGTATATGGCTTGATTCAGCATGTTCAGACTTATTCAGTTTATAGTTGTTGAATTTTTACCTTGCAAGTTATTTCATAAGTGGAAATTTGGTTCTAAGGTCCTTAGGTCAGGATTGGATTGTGAAATTTCAATTGTGTTGTGCTATTGGACCTATATGGGTTAGGGTGACGTGGGATCACCCCTGGGTATGTGCATGGTAGGCTACGTGGCAGTTTGATGGTGTTGGAGAACAAATCTTGGCACGTTCGAGGACGAACGTATGTTTAAGTGGGGGAGGATGTAACGACCCGGTCAGTCGTTCCGAGAGTTTAGCCCTGTTTCCCCCGTTTCTGATTCATTATATGTGGTTCAGCTTCATTATGCTGTGTTAGATTAATTGGCTCGGGTTCAGAGCAATTTTTGAAGAGAAATGGGACACTTAGTCTCTTAAATTGGTTCAATAGTGGAAAAGTCAATCGGAAGTTGACTTATTGGTAAACGAACTCGGAATGTAGATTTTATGTTCGGATAGCTTCGTTAGGTGATTTGGGGCTTAGGAGTGTGTTTGGAATGAAGTTTTGATGTCCGGTGTAGAATTAGGCTTGAATTGGCGAAAGTTAGTTTTTGGCAATTTTCGGTCGGCAGGGGAAAATAGGTTATCGGGGTCGGAATGGAATTTCGGAAGTTGAAGCAGGTTCATAATGCCATTTTGGATATGTGTGCAAATTTTCAGGTCAATCGGATGTGTTTTGGATGGTTTCGGCATCGTTGGTGGAATTTAGAAATTTTAAAGTTCATAGGCTTGAATTTGATGTGATTTTGGTGTTTTTGCATTGTTTTTGGTGTTTCGAAGGCTCGACTAAGTTTGAATGATGTTATGGGGTGTGTTGGTAGGTTTGGTTGAGGTCCTGAGGGCCTCGGGTGTGTTTGGGGTGGTTAACGGAGTGTGTTTGGCCTTAAAAGGACTACTGTTGTTGTTGTATTTTTCTTGGCCTGGTTTCCTTATATGTGATTGCAATGGTGAGGCTGCGATCGCATAGGCTTATTTGTGAGGCAACACAAAATTGTTATATGTGATCTCCTTCAGAGGTCCGCGATCGCGAAGTGAGAGGATCCAGAACAGTGCGGTCGTGTGAGGTGCATTGCGATCGCACAATGTGGGCGCGTGTGGCAGGGAGGTGATGGAATTGCTCTATGCGATCGCATAGAGCTGGTCGCGATCGCATTGTTCTGAGGAGTTGTCTTACGCGATCACATAGGTTTTTCTGCGATCGCATAGGGTTAGTTTGGTTGGGCAGCATTTTGTTCTTCATGATCGCGTGCCTTTTTCCGCGATCGCATAGAGTAAAGCCTGGGCAGAAAGTTTTAAGTTCCAATTTTGGGGTTTTGGCCATAACTCATTTTTCCATTAGAGAGCTCGGGGGAAGGAGAACTTGGACGAGATTTTCAGTGGGATTCTTTTGGTAAGTGATCTTCGATCATTTTTGGTTTAATTTCATGAATTTGTCTTGATTTTCACCATGCAATTTGAGGAATTAAAGTTGAAAATTTGGGGAAAATGGGAGGAAAATTTAGAAATTTCTTTTGGTGATTTGAATGGGAAATTGAGGTCGGATTTTGGTAAAATTGGTATGGGTAAACTCGTACGGGAATGAAGATTCTAGTTTTGTGATTTTTATCGAATTCCGAGACGTGGGCCCGGGGCTCGAGTTTGACCAATTTCGAGAATTGTGCCTCAAATTGATAGTTTTCATTTGAGCCTTGTTCATTTAGCGTATATTGATGATGTTATCTATTTTTGTTTAGATTCAGAGCAATCGGGAGCCGATTCGAGGGGAAAGAGCATTGAGGATTAGTATTTTGGCCCGGGTGGAGGTAAGTAATGTCTATAAATCGTGTCATGAGGGTATAAAACCCCGGACTTCGTATTTCTCACTGTTTTTAGAATTGCGCACATGTCGGATGACGAGTATATGGCATCCATTGATTTTTGGATTGGGCTTGGTCCTCTCTGCATCAACTATTGAGTTGCGTATTTTTACTCTAAACCATATGTTAAATTGTGTTCTAAAAACTATTGCTATATTTGGGCTGTAAGCCATGTTTGGGGCCTCGTGCCGACTTGTTTAGACCCCTTGGGGGCTTTTTACTAATATTTCCTCACGGTGTTGACTTGCGATTTACACTCAGTCATATTGTGCTTAACTGTTTTTCGAAACTCGGCCTTATTTACACTATTTTCAGATTAAAAATGATGTTTTGGGTCGAGTAGCCTGTTTTTATTGATACTCCCGAGGGGCTTTTGAGAGTTGTTGATTGAGTCAGGCAGAGGGCCTGATTGTGAGGATATGATATGCCACGAGGTGGCTTGATATTAGTGCTTGGGTTGAAGGAGCCCCTCCGGAGTCTGTACACACCCCTAGTGAGCGCAGGTACCTACTGAGTGCGAGTGTCGAGTGCCGAATGACGAGTGATTGCGAGGCATGAGTGACTGTGAGGTATTCTCGAGGGGCTGATTATGAGTGACTGGGAGGTATGCCCGATGGGCTGATTATGAGTGACTGTGAGGCATGTCCGAGGGTCAAGTTATGATACATGTTTTTGCCCGAGGGGCTACTTTTGATTTTACCACTTTCACTCTGAACTTATGAAATATGTTTTGCCCGAGGGGCTTTTTATGATTTTTATCATTTTTACACTAAACTTCTTGAAAGTTATGTTGAAACTATTGGCAAGTATATTTCCAAATGATTTTTTACTAAAATCGGCTTTTAATCGTGGTAATTTAACGTATATATTGTTGGAAAGAAAGGTTGTGCTTATTGTGAAATGATGATTTAATTTTATGTGTTTCTTACTGCTCTGACCTGATTTATTTTTATTACTACTAAGTTGGCGTACTCACATTAATCCTTGCACCTTGTGTGCAGATCCAGGTTATAGGGCAGAGTGAGCTGTGTATCTGTTCCAGAGACTTCTCGGAGATTTTGCGAGGTAGCTGCATGCGTCCGCAGCCCTGCTCTATCCTACTTACTTTATAGAGTTTTTTTTTTTTTTAGTTGTATATTTTTTTGTAGATGCTCATGACCAGTGAATCTGGGATCTCAGGGATTGTATTTAATATTCGGTATAGCTTTAACTATTTTTAAAATGTTTAAAAGAAACCTTTATATTACGATTTGAGTGTAGCTTTTGGTTGTCCTAGTTCCACGATAGGCGCCATCACGACTGAATTAGATTTGGGGTCGTGATAGTATCATGTTCGAGTTGTGGCCTATTGGCTCATTGTGGCATCATGTGAGACTGTTGGTCATGTCTGGGGTGGCTTTTTGTCTGAGCACTTCATACTGGGTGAGACGAGATTTATCGTATCACGGATCAGTGCGATAAGATTGTGTGAAGTATATTAAAGAACAAATACCATTAGTTGGTTCGTAATGAGGTGATGATTCTAGAGAGAAGAGGTTCAATGATTTGTTGACTTTGCAGTTGGTTGTAAACTTCTACACATCTCCTCGGTTGCAGTGGTATCGTAAGCGTTATTGGGAGCATCAATATGTCATGAGATGCATTGGGAGCATCAAATTTGTCGAATTTTGGCTATTAAGGATCAGGGAATGTCATTATGGTTAAATGATGAATTATGCGGCGTATGGTGCTAAGTCAGCAAAGGCATGCAATCATGTCCTGGTACCTCGTGTAGTGATTGATCCGGTGTTCATGTATTGGAAACAGGACTGGCAAAGAATTTTAGGAGTTGGAACTGGGTTATGAGCTTATTAAATGGATAAAAGAAGGTATCTTTGGGTTCGATCGAGCTAATGCGCTCAGCTGAGTGATGGCAGCACAGGTAGGTGCATGCAGGGTTAAACGGTGATTTTAGATAACTCCAGAGCAATTCTTAGCACGTTCGAGGACGAATGCTTGTTTAAGTGGGAAAGAATGTAACGAACTGACCGGTCGTTTTGAGCTCTAGCGCGTCGTTTGGCGGTTTAAGGCCATGAGAAACTTCATTTCAGGTATTATGACTTGTAGGAGTGGTCGGAACTGAATTTCGGGAAGTTCGGAGTCGAATTGGAAAGAAAGTTCTCATTTCAGAAGCCTTAAGTTGGAAGAATTGACTAAGATTGGATTTTTGAGTAAATGATCTCAAAATCAGGATTTGAAGGTTCCAACAGGTTCGTATGATTATTTAGGACTTAGGCGTATGTTCGGAACGGCTTTTGGACGACCCGGGAGCGTTTCGGCGCATATTGTGGAAGTTAGTATTTTAGAAGAAATTTCATAAGCCTGGGTTGAAGTGCACCTCAGTGTTATTGATGTCCGTTTGGGATTCTGAGGCTGGGAATAGCTCCGTATGGTTATTCTGGTGTTAGGAGCACAATCGAAAGTGAATTCAGAGGTCCGTAGGTCATTTTGGAGTCATTTAGCTAAAATTTGAAGGTTTTGAAGAAGTCCGACCAGAAGTGAAAATTTTGATATCGAGTCAGAATTTCGATTCTGAAAGCTGGAGCAAGTCCGTAATGTTGAATATGACTTGCGTGCAAAATTTGGGGTCAATCGGACGTGATTTGATAGGTTTGGGCATATAATGTAGAAGTTGGAAATTTCAAAGTTCATGAGGATTGAATTGAGTTGCGATCCATTGTATCGATGTTATTTGATGTGATTTGAGGCCTCGAGCAGGTCCGCATTATGTTTTGGAACTAGTTGGTGTGATTGGATGGGGTCCCAGTGGCCCCGGATGGATTCCGGGTGGTTATCGAATCGAATTTGGAAGTTGGGAAAGGCTAAAGTTGCTGGTGTCTGATGTGACCGCACCTACGCAACAAGCGCCGCAGGTGCGGCTTTGCCGTCGCAGATGAAGATTTTGGCTGGCTTGGCTGGGGAGCGTAGGTGCGAGGTTATTTCCGCACCTGCGGAAGTGCAGATGCGGACGAGGGAGCGTAGGTGCGGAGACCGGCTAGGGAGGAGGAAGCCGTAAGTGCAGGTGTATGGGCGCACCTACGAGCGCGCAGGTGCGAGGCTGGACGCCGCAGGTGTGGAGGTCGGGTCTGGGCAGTGTGTATTTTAAGACGGGATTTGGCCATTTTTCTCCCATTTTCATTTGGCTTGGATGATTTTTGAGAGCTTCAAGGGTAGATTTTCATCAAGCAACTCTAGGTAAGTGGTTTCTTCCCATTTATTAATTAATAGATGATAATATGCAGATTTGGACATGGGAATTTGTGGAAATTATGGGATTTGGGAGTAAACCTAGAATTTGTATTTTCGGATTGTTACCACGAATTTGAGCATGAAATTGAGAGAGAATTGTATATTTGGGTTCATAAAGTTATGGGTAATCTTTATCTTCAAATAATTTTAGAATCTGGACACGTTGGCCCGAGGGCAATTTTGTCAACTTTTCGAGCGGAGTTGGAAATTTATATAAATTGAATTGTTATAAGTATTAGAGTATATATTCATTTGTTTGCCCGTTATTTTGTTAGGTTTGGGTATGGTGCATCAATGTGAGTTGTCGGAAGGGCTTGGAGGCCGATTATGAATCTTCGGAGCGAGGTAAGTCTCCTTTATAACCTTGTAAGAGGGAATTGTCCCCATAGGTGAAATAATTAAATACGTGCTGCTTTTTATGGGGGCTACGTACGCACGAGGTGAAGGGAGTACGTGCGTAGCTACTATTATGCTTATGTCCGGGTAGTCTAGGACCCAAAAGCATGTTTTATTTTCCATACTTGTAACTTTATTGATGAATTTGGAAACGATTAAACCTTATCAAACTTGGTAAATGAATTTTTGGAAAATATTTAAATACTATCTTCGCGTCCATTAAAATAGAATTTTATCACCTCCTTGGGTGATTGTTTTCCTGATAAAATGTCAATTTATTGTGCGAATGTGTGTATCTATGAGTACCTGAGTCGCATGTATGATTCGCGAGCAGGGTAACTCTATTATTTATATATGACCGCGTCGCATGATCGATTCGCGAGCGGGTCAATAGATGCATCTATGGTTCGAGTCGTTTGACCCTTCGGTAGTGCACATTTTACATTTATCAATGGTTCAAGCCGTTCGACCCTCGACATTTCTTGCGCATGATAATTGCTGCATACTTTCTGTGATTTCTAACTGTTTACTGGCCTTGAATTAAAAATTGTCAACTGAAATGACGAAGATTCCAAAGTTGTAAAAAGTGAATAGAAATTGTTATTTCCTGTCACTACTTGTTAATTACCTATGATATCCATGCTTAGTGTCACCCTTGATTTTATTAGATTGACCTCTTGCAAGTACCAAATTCGACCTCTCGTCACTACCTCTTTGAGGTTAGGCGGGATACTTACTGAGTACACGTTGTTTCCGTACTCATACTACACTTGCTGTGCATTTCTATGGCACAGGTGCACATATATCTAGTGGCCCCGCTTGGCATCGTGGCATGGTTGATATGGGGACTTGGGCGAGCTACACCTCTCGAGACAACCCGCAGCCGGTAGATTCTCCCTCAGATGTATTGTATTATACTTTATTTCTCTGTCCAGTTTGTATTCCGGACAATATTGTAACACATCTATACTTTCTAGAAATTTTGCTCATGCACCAGTGACACCGGGTTCTGGGATGACTTTGTGATGTATTTGTCGATTGAATTATTTAAAACATCTTTATTTACTCGGTAACTTTATTTGATCATTATATAATGAAAGTAAAGATTTTCAAAAATAATAAAATAGGAACTTAATTAACTAAGGAGGGTTGGCTTGCCTGACTGTGGTGACCGGCGCCATCACGACCTTAATGGATTTTGGGTCGTGAGAAGTTCCTTGTTTATTGTTTTCACATCTGAAGTTTTACAATGATGAAGTTTTACTGCTCTATATAATTCCGAGGCAATAGTGAAGTTTAACTGCTCTATACAATACTGAAGTTTTACAATACTATAGTTCAAACTTTACTGCTCCTTTTTTACCAAATATGGTGGAGAGAGCATAATTCAATTCTTTTATTACTATTTTTTTTCCAGGTTTTGCGTGGCCTTCTACAGAATGAAAATCCAAAGATAAGTGTGACAATATAATTATTGAACGTCATTAAAAAAAAGGGGACAATGTAGGAAAACACTAGTTGAAGCAGGTCAACAAAACAAAGCTCATTTGCATTTAAGACATAATAAATACAAGCAAGCAATAATATAATTTTTGTTGCAAGTTGCACTATATAACTAGTTCGATATCACAATAGAAATTATAGAAAATCACAGTTGCTAATTACACTATATAAACTAGTTAGATTAACCAGAGTATCCACACAATTAAGATTTTAAAATCATTCCAGAGAAAAGTATTACCTGATTCATCATCATTTTGTTGAACTTCAGTACCACCAGCAGAACTATTTAAATCATAAGATTGATCATCATGTGCCCGGTCTTTAGAAGAGTTCTGATTATCCATCAACTGCTCAATATAAGGCTGGGTTGCAGAATGGTTTTGACCATCCATCAAATGCTCAATATAAGGTCGCACATCTTCATCGTCGTCTTGTCCAATTACCAATCAGTTGCGACCTCTAGTTCGCATAGCTCCTTCTCCAAAATGAAAAAATTATCTAGCCGCATTACGTTATATTAGTACTAGATTGACTCCAACAAATCAGCAGGCCATGTGCAAAACAGGAGGAATTATCATCCAAATCTCAATACGTGAAAAATATCAACAACTCAGGTAACACAAACAAAGCCTTGTGACAAATATTGTTCTAGAGATAAGAGTTATTGATGCACTAGGAAAATAATTATCAAGTGATAGACCACCTTATAATATCACATTTAAATTGATACAATAAGCAAAATATAAGTAGAAGAAAGAACAATAAATTCACTCAAACATCCAATATACAAATTTCTGAAGAAAAAAATAACACCCATAGAATGTATTAAATAACACTTGCAACAAAAATATTCTATAAGTACCACCTATCTTATTCAGAATCACATTCATTTTCAGTGTTATTTTCTCCCTCAATATTAGCTTCACCATCATTTGGATAAGGTTGAGAATCTACGTTTATATCAATTATTATCCCATCGACACAACTTCTACGCAATCATTATACTCATCTTCTAAAACACAAGCATCTTCTAAAAGAGCCAAGTCAGTGGCATCACTTTGCGTTGATGACTCAAACTGCACAATATTTTCCTCTCCCATATTAAAAATGTCTCGAGGTTTAATTAACCTAGGGACAAACCATTCATAATCTTGAGGATCTTGCACAAATATTACTTGTTGAGCTTGTTCTGCAAAAATAAAGGGCTCATGACGTTCTCGATCACCAGAGTCTGTCACGTGTGAGAAATTCACAAATCTGAAACCCAAGTCATCTTCCTTAATTTCTCTATCTTTGGTTACATCAACCCAATCACACTTAAATAAGATGACCTTAAATTTCTCATAGTAGTTTAACTCCATAATATCATTCAATATGCCATAATATGTGATATTTGCAGATTTTAGAGCATTATCACTTGTACTTGCATAACTTTCAGTCTTTGAAACGACCATAACACCACTATTTTGTGTCACCTTGAACTCTTCACTTTGTTTTGTTCGGAATCGATAACCGTTATAAACATCAAACACACTGAATCTTTTTGCAATGTAACTCAGTCCTTGTACAAGGACTTTAACATCCTTTAAGATGTTAGATGTGGCTTCCAACTCCTTTACCTAACCAAATAAAAGATACAACTATAAATGTGGATATTTGTACGAGGATAATAATTGAACGTAAACAATGACTTAGTCCTACTACTTACTTGCTCCTTGAACCACTCATGATATGTATTGAAATGCACACAATCAAGTTGATGTTGTGTCAAACGACGCTTACAATGTGCTCTTTTGATTTCAAAAATATGTTCCCTATAGATTTAACTCGCACATATCAATTTTGTTATCAACTAAAGTAATATACATATGATTCACAATTGAAAAGCACATGCCGATGTGCTGCAATCATGTTTTGTCATCTAACTCAAATACATCTACTCCACCGTAGGACTCCCCAACAGTAGGAAAAAGACATTCTTTTTTATTAGTCTCATGCTAAATCTCATCACTCCATTTTCTTGAACAATAAGACCTTGAATCTCCACCCTCTAAATATCGTGAGCAGAATGCTATACACTCATTTGCTATGTATGCTTCTGCTATTGAACCTTCTGGACATGCACGATTACGAACATATGATTTTAAAGTACCCAAATACCTATGGAACAAAGTAATGTTATTAGTTTCATATTAGAGTATTTAACAACTAAAGACATATAACAAAGATTCAGTGATATTCTACATACCTCTCAATTGGGTACATCCAACGATAATGTACTGGTCATGCGTGTTTAGCCTCAGTTTCCAAGTGAATAACCAAGTGTATCATAATAATAAAGAATCCTGGGAGGAAGAGTATCTCCATAGTAAACAATGTTTCTGGAATTCTTTCTTCAAGTAGGTTTAGCTCTTCCAGTTTTAGCTCTTTGCTACACAAAACACGAAAGAATGTGCATAGTTCAATTAAAATTGAACTTACTCTTTTATCTACTGATCTCCGCAAGGCAAGAGGAAGATGTTCTTTCATTATAGAATGACAATTGTGAGTTTTTAGCCCAGATAACTTTCGTCTATAAATGCAACATGAAATATTAGACGCATAGCTATCTGGAAACATGGCATTTTGTAGTACTTCATAAAATAACTCATTTTCCTGCTGAGACATTGTGAAAAAAGTAGGAGGAAGATATGCTCTCCCACTAGCTCGATATTGAGGCGATAAGCTTGGTCTTATTTTCATCTTCTTCAAGTCTAATCGAGCTTCTAAGTTGTCTTTAAAAATTTTACCAAGATTCGATAGTGTATAAATTAAGTTAGCACACACATTCTTTTGTATGTGCATCACATCAAGATTATGGCGCAACAAGTTAAATTTCCAATAAGGAAGATCGTAAAAAATACTTCTCTTTTTCTATGATTTTTTCATCACCCCACTTACCCCTTCACTTGACTGGCCAAGAGTAAATTTTATATCTTTAACTTGATTCATCACTACATACCCAGATACTGGACAAGATGCAGGTCTTTTTTCTTTAGTCCCATCAAATGATTTCGCATCATTCTGATATTTGTGTCCCGACTTCAAGAAGCGCCGATGCCCCATGTAACAAAACTTTCTGCCATGTTTGAGCCTTCTAGATTGAGTGTTTATGTTACAAGAAGGGCATGCAAACCGACCATAAGTGCACCGTCCAGAGGGAGTACCATATGCAGGAAAGTCATTTATAGTCCACATGAGAGTTGCTCGCATTTGAAATATATCCTTAGTAGAGGCATCGTATGTTTCTACCCCAAAATCCCAAAATTCATTTAACTCTTTTATTAGAGGTTGCAAAAATACATCCATATTAGTGTCAGGCGCTTTGGATCCATGAATAAGTAAGGACAAAACGAAGAACTCTTGTTTCATGCACATCCATGGTGGAACATTATATGGCATTAAAATCACTGGCCATGTACTGTGAACAGTTCGAATTGTGCCAAATGGATTAAACCCATGAGAAGCTAATCCTAGACGCACATTGCGAGGGTCTCCAAAAAATTCGGGATATTTACTATCAAATTTTTTCCAAGCTTCAGAATCTGCAGGATGTCGTAGAACTCCATCTTTGTTGCGCTCTTCATGATGCCAACACATTGTTTTAGAAGTTTCCGAAGACATAAAATGTCTTTGTAGCCGTGGTTTTAAAGGAAAATACCTTAGGACCTTGGCTGGAAGTTTTCTAGCATCATTTTTCCATCTTGAAGCTCCACAAACTTTACATTCATTGAAGTTCTTATTAGCAAACTCTTTCCTAAAAAGCATGCAATCGTTGGGACATGCATGAATTTTTTCATACTTTAAGCCCAAGCCTTCAACTATCTTTTTGGTCTCATAGAAAGAAAGAGGCAATTTTTCCCCTTCAGGCAGCGCATCCTTCAATAGTCCAAGAAAAGCATTAAACGATTCATTTGGCCATTTGAACATGAATTTTGTATGGTACATATGCATCAAAAAGGACATTTTGCTAAATTTCTTACATCCTGGATATAGTTCTTGTCACGACCCATTTTCGGAGTCGTGAAGGCGCCTGTCATGGAACCAGGCAAGCCACCCAAATAATAATAATAATAATAATAAGAATAAGAATAACAATAACAATAACAATAACAATAACAATAACAATAACAATAACAATAACAATAATAATAATAATAATAATAATAATAATAATAATAATAATAATAATAATAACAATAACAACAATAACAATAATAACAACAACAATAACAAGAATAACAACAACAATAACAACAATAACAACAATAACAACAATAACAACAATAACAACAATAACAACAACAACAACAACAACAAGAACAACAATAACAACAATAATAATAACAATAACAACAATAACAACAACAACAACAATAACAACAATAACAACAACAATAACAACAACAATAACAACAACAATAACAATAACAACAACAATAACAACAACAATAACAATAACAATAACAACAACAATAACAATAACAATAACAATAACAATAACAATAACAATAATAACAATAACAATAACAGTAATAATAACAACAACAATAATAATAATAATAATAATAATAATAATAATAATAATAATAATAATAATAACAATAACAATAATAATAATAATAATAATAATAAGAACAATAATAACAATAATAATAATAATAACAATAACAACAATAACAATAATAATAATAATAATAATAATAACAATAATAATAATAATAATAATAATAATAATAATAATAATAATAATAATAATAATAATAATAACAATAACAACAATAACAACAATAATAATAATAACAACAATAATAATAACAACAATAACAACAATAACAACAAAATAACAATAACAACAATAACAACAATAACAACAATAATAATAATAATAATAATAATAATAACAATAACAATAATAATAATAACAACAATAATAATAACAACAATAACAACAATAACAACAATAACAAGAACAATAACAATAATAACAACAATAACAACAATAACAAGAACAATAACAACAATAACAACAATAATAACAACAATAACAACAACAACAACAATAAGAAGAATAATAAATCACATTTTTGGAAAACCAGTTTATGAAATTCAAAACCCAAATCCTACTCACCCTAGATCAAGTGCCACACAGTCATGAGTTGCTAGTACTTAATACAACCAACAGAAATGACTAACATAGTCTGAAAATAAATACGACAGGTAGATAGGAAAGAGAAGACGAGATCACGGTCTCCAGTTGCTACCTCGTCAACTCTGATGAAACTGCTGCTACTAACTGACCCGAGCTGAATTCCGCTGTACTTGGATCGCACACAAGGTGCAGGGGGTAACGTGAGTACACCAACTCAGTATTAACGAAACCAAACTACGGGCTGAGAGGTAGTGACGGACTAAACCTCCGATAATTAAAACAATAGTATATAACTTGGACATGAAAGTAATATATCAGGAAATAAACAGGATGCATCAATATATGTATGTAACTCTGCATACTAGCATGAATTCATATAGAATCAAGAATGATGTGTACTCATTAATAAGGCTCTCAAAAGGTGGTCCATTCAGTACTAGAATACGGCCTCCCGGCTCAGGGAAGTCCATCCCGGATATTACATAAACACAAGTGACACAGTCACAAGGTACTGAGGAAAAAGGCCGATCCAGCCCCCACGGAGAAGATCCATCTCCGGAACATAATAACCACGGAGAAAATCTATCTCCGGAACATAATGCTCGAACAAATCCATGTCCAGGGAAATCCATCCAACAATATTTGTGCGCTCACTAGGGGTGTAAAGACTCCGGAGGGGCTCCTTTCAGCCCAAGCGCTATATGAAGCCAACGAATGCATGATTCCAGAATTGCTGCGGTGTGCAGTCCGACCTCATAACTGCCTCAAAACCAGGCTCCGAGCCTCACTTAGTCAATACCTTCCAGTCTCACTCACAATGCTCTAACATATGAAAAATCAGCCCAAACCACTGATAATATAGAATAAACTAGCAACTTACGAGACTGAGGCATGAAGCATATACTATAACAGGACCGAGTACATGAAAACAATAATCACAGATAGAGACACCAATAATTGACCGTTCCGGTCTGAACATATCGACGTGAAGCCTTAACATTTATACTTAGCATGATTTCCATTGCGTTCAAGGTAAATGTCACCTTCAAAGTACAAATATCAACCTGAGATAACCATTAGACAGTACCATGGGATGAGCCAGGCTACAAATATTCGGTGTACGCACGCATGCTCGTCACTTGGCAAGTGCGTCACCTTAATTAACATCAAATATTAAATAGTTTGGGGTTTCGAACCCTCAGTTCCAAGTTTCGAAGCATTACTTACCTCAAAACTAGCTAATACACTACTCTGCAATGCCCTTGCCTCTAAATTCAGCCTCCAAGTGCTCAAAATCTACCAACAATCAGATGCATATCATTATATTATGCTAAGGAACTAATCCCGATCGAAATGTATTAAAAATACTCAAAAACCCCGAAATTTGTCAAATCGGACCCCCGGTCCCACGTTCTGAAACTCAGAAATTTTTATACAGAACTGTTCTTCATCATCTCACGAGTTTGTATATATAAAGAACACTAAATTCGGAGTCCAAATGACCCCTCAAATTCCCATTTTAAAGACTCTTAAACCCAACCCCTAATTACCCAATTTACACTGATTTTTCCCTAATTTCCACCATAAATCCGACCTTTAATCCCATGTAAACAAGTTTAGAGTCCAAAAATCTTACCTTGGTGAAGAACTATCGAATCCCCTCTTCAAAACCCTTCCAAAAGCTTCAAACCCGGATGTAATATTGAGAAAATGGCTAAAATTTGCGAAGGTACGTTTTTATACTTTCTGTCCAGTGGGTCCGCACCTGCGACCACTTACTCACACCTGCGGAACCGCACCGGCGGATCCCAGGTGCGCACTTGCAGAAAATTCCAAGGACCCTAACTTCTTCACCTGCGATCGACCTCCCGCACCTGCGGCTTTGCAGGTTCGGCAATTACCTCGCACCTGCGGAAATCCTCTCACTTAGCCAATCTCCCGCACCTGCAGTGCCACGTCCGCTCCTGCGGAACCGCACCTGCGGCTCCCCATCCGCAGGTACGAAAACATCAGCACCAGCAACTTCAGCAATAGCAATTATGCTTCAAACTCCCCGTTAACCCCTCAAAACCATCCCGAGCCCTCGGGATCCCAACCAAACATACCAACACCTCATATATGATCATTCAAACTTAGTTGCACTCCTGAAACACTAAAAATAATATCAAAACACCAAAATCACATCAAATTAAAGCCTAAGAACTTTGAAATTTCTAAAATCCTCCAACGATTCCGAAACTATCCAAAACAACTCCGATTGACCTGAAATTTTGCAGACATACCCAAAATGACATTACGAACCTGTTCCAACTTCCGGAATTCTATTCCGACCCAGATATCCTATTTTCCACTGCGAACCGGAAATCGCCAAAAACTAACTTTTGCCAATTCAAGCCTACTTCTACACCGGACATCACAAAACTATTTCGAACGCACTACTAAGTCCCAAATCGCCTAACGAAGCAATCCGAGCCATAAAATCCACATTCCGAGTTCGTTTCGCAATAAGTCAACTCTCAGTTGACTTTTCCCATTATAAGGCTATCTCTAAAGGCTACATGACTGAACTCTCACTACAACCCTTCAATTTCAAGCCTATCGACCCTAACATATCAATAACAGAATAACCAACCTATGACGAGTCGATAACAACAATTGTAATGCAGGTTTTACGTAACGACGGACCAGGTCGTTACATTTCCTCCCCCCTAACCAAACGTTCGTCCTCGAACATGTCTAGAAACATACCTGGAGTCTCAAACAAGTGAGAATATTTTCTCCGCATCTCCCGCTCGGTCTCCTAAGTAGCCTCCTCCACTGGCTGACCTCTCCACTGCAACTTTACGTAAGTTATCTCCTTTGACCTCAACATTCTGACCTCGCGAGCAAAAATAGCCACTGGCTCTACCTCATAAGACATATCATCCTCGAGCTGAACTGTGCTGAAGTCTAACACATGAGATGGGTCACCAACATATTTTTTGAGCATCGACACATGAAATACCGGATGAACACTCGATAGACTGGGTGGCAAGGAAAGTCTATAAGCCACCTCTCCAACCTTCTGAAGCACCTCGAAAGGACCAATAAACCGCGGACTTAGATTTCCTCTCTTTCCGAACCTCATAACGCCCTTCATGGGTGATACCTTCAGCAGTACCTCATCCCCTTCCATAAAAGACACATCTCGAAACTTCCAATCCGCATAACTCTTCTGTCTAGACAGCGCCGTGCGAAGTCGCTCCTGAATCAACTTCACCTTCTCCAACGCATCCTAAATCAAATTTGTGCCCAATAACTTAGCCTCACCAGGATCGAACCAACCAACCGGAGATCTACACCTCCTACCATATAAAGCCTCATACGGGACCATCTGAATACTGGACTGATAGTTGTTGTTATATGCAAACTCTGCTAGTGGCAGGAACTGATCCCATGAACCACCAAAATCAATCACACAAGCCCGTAACATGTCCTCCAAAATCTGAATAGTCCTTTCCGACTGCCGATCGGTCTGAGGATGAAATGTAGTGCTCAACTCTACTTCAGTACCCATACCTCTCTGTACGGCCCTCCAAAATTGAGATGTGAACTGAGTACTTCTGTCGGAAATAATAGAAATCGGAACTCCATGCAATCGAACAATCTCCTTAATGTAAATACTAGCTAACCGCTCTGAAGTATAAGAAGTGCTGACAGGAATGAAGTGCACGGACTTGGTCAATCTATCTACAATGACCCAAAAAGCATCAAAACTCTTCAAAGTTCGAGGAAGCACAACTACAAAGTCCATGGTAATCCGCTCCCACTTCCACTCTGGAATATCTAACCTCTGAAGTGATTCACCTGGTCTCTGGTGCTCATACTTGACCTGCTGGCAGTTGAGACAATGTGCTACATACTCAAAAATATCTCTCTTCATCCGCCTCAACCAATATTATTGTCTCAGATCCTGGTACATCATCGCGGCACCCAGATGAATAGAATACTGTGAACTGTGAGCCTCTACTAATATCAACTCTCGAATACCATCCACATTGGGCACGCAAATACGGCCATGCATCCTCATAACTTCGTTATCACCAATAGTCACATCTCGGGCATCACCCGATGAACTCTATCCTGAAAAACTAACAAGTGGCGGTCATAATACTGTCGTGCCTTAATCTGATCAAATAAAGAAGACCGGGAAGCCATGCTAGCTACCACCCGCAGAGGGTCTGACAAATCCAATCTCACCAACTGTCCCGCTAAAGCCTGAACATCAAGTGCTAACGATCGCTCTGCTGCTGAAAGGTAAGTTAGGCTCCCCAAACTCTTGGCTCTGCGACTCAAGGCATCAGCCACTACATTGGCCTTCCCCGGATGATACAAAATAGTTAAGTCATAGTCCTTAAGAATCTCTAACCATCTCCTCTGACGCAAATTCAAGTCTTTCTGCCTTAGCAGATACTCCAAGATATGATGTCAGTGAAGATCTCACATTGCACCCCATACAAGTAATGCCGCCAAATCTTTAAGGCATGAATGATGGTAGCTAACTCAAGATCGTGCACTGGATAATTCTTCTAGTGCACCTTCAACTGTCTGGACATGTAGGCAATCACCCTACTGTCCTGCATCAAAATCTCTCCCAATCCAACTCTAGAAGCATCACAATAGACTGTGTAAGAACCCGAACGTGTAGGCAATACCAATACCGGAGTTGTAGTCAATGATGACTTGAGATTCTGAAAGCTCTTCTAGCACTTATCGAACCATCTGAATGGAGCACCCTTCTTGGTCAATCTGGTCAAAGGTGAAGCAATAGAAGAAAATCCCTCCACAAAACGACGGTAATAACCCGCCAAACCTTGGAAACTCCTAATCTCCGTAGCTGAGGACAGTCTAGGACAACTCTGCACCGCCTCTATCTTCTTCGGGTCCATCTGAAATACCCTCACTAGACACTATGTGGCCCAAGAAAACTATCGAACCAAGCCAAAACTCACATTTGGAGAACTTTGCATAAATCTTCTCTTCACTCAATCTCTGCAACACAACCCTCAAATGTTGAGCGTGCTCCTCCAGGCTACGGGAGTATACCAGGATGTCATCTATGAACACAATAACGAATGAATCAAGGTAAGGCTAAAATATGTTGTTAATCAAATGAATGAACGCGGATGGGGCATTGGTCAACCCAAAAGACATAACCAGAAACTCATAGTGGCCATATCTGGTCCTAAAAGCAATCTTCGGAATATCAGAATCCCGAATCTTCAGCTGATGGTACCCAGACCTCAAGTCGATCTTGGAGAGCACCTTAGCTCCCTGAAGCTGATCAAATAAGTCATCAATACGGGGCAAATGATACTGGTTCTTCACCGTAACCTTGTTCAGCTGCCTATAGTCAATGCACATACACATGGATCCATCCTTCTTCTTTACGAAAAACACCGGTGCACCCCAAGGCGACACACTAGGCCGAATGAACCCCTTATCTAGGTGTTCCTGAAAATGTTCCTTCAATTCCTTCAACTCTGCTGGGGCCATGCGGTAAGGGGGAATAGAGATAGGCTGGGTATCTGGCAATAAGTCAATACCAAAATCAATGTCCCTGTCAGGTGGCATGCCTGACAGGTCTGCTGGGAAAACGTCCGGGAACTCACGGACCACAGGAACATAATCTATGGAAGGAGTCTCACAACTAACATCCCTCACAAAGGCAAGATAAGACCCACACCCCTTCCCAATCATACGATGAGCCTTCAGAAAGGAAATCACCCTGCTAGGCACGTACTCCACCGAACCTCTCCACTCAATCCTCGGCAATCCGGGCATCGCTAAGGTCACGGTCTTGGCGTGACAATCGAGAACCGCATGGCATGAAGATAGCCAATCCATGCCCAAAATCACATCGAAGTCAACCATGCTAAGAAATAATAGATCTATCAGGGTCTCCCGACCCCCAATAGATATAATACAAGACCGATACACCCGGTCTACCATAACAGTATCGCCCACCGGAGTCAATACATGAACAGCTGAAAACAAAGACTCACGGGGAGTATCCAAGAAATGTGCAAAGTATGAAGAAACATATGAATACGTAGAACCAGGATCAAATAATATTGCAGCATCCCGGTGACAGATTGAGATAATACATGTAACCATTGCATCTGAAGGTATGGCATCTTGTCTGCCCGGAAGTGCATAGAAACGGGTCTGCCCTCCACCAGACCGACCTCCCCCCTCTAGAGCGGCCTCTGACTGACTGACCTTCACCCCTAGCTGCCTGAGCAGGTGGTGTAGAAACTAGTGCTTAAGTTGGAGGCTGGCTCTTGTGCTGAAATGAACTACCAGAAAGGCGGGGACAATACCTCTTGATGTGACCCGGGTCCCCACACTCGAAACAACCACTACCAGCAATTGGCGATGGGGACTGAAGGGAACCCTGGGACCAGGGTAGCTGCTAGAAGAACCATGTGCTGAGAAACCCTGAACTGATGGTGACCGGGATGAGCTCTGGGCTGGAAGTGCACTAAATGAGGAGCGTTCCGGATGAGAGATACGGGGACCGCGTCTTGATGAAGCACCACTGTAAGTTGGACGAGCTGGTGGAGGAGGCCTGAATGGTCTGCCTCTGCTGTGCCGAGATTAACCTCCTGAGTGATCACCACTATAACTACCAGAACCTCGAGGGCTCTTGGCCTCTCTATCAACACGCTCGTGGCGGCGCACTGACTCAATCTCCCTGGCTATGTCAACTACCTCCTCAAAAGAAGCACTGGATACCCTCTCCCTGGTCAGAAAAATCCGTAGCTGATAAGAGAGACCATCAACAAATCTCTGAATCCTCTCTGTCTGTGGGAACTAGCCAGATGGCATGACGGGCTAACTTAGAGAACCGCATCTCATACTACGTCACGGTCATGTCTCCCTGATGCAACTGCTCGAACTCTCTACCCAACTCCTCTCTACGAGACTGTGGTATATACTTCTCCAGAAAGAGAATGGAGAACTGGTGCCATGTAAGAGGCGATGCATCAGCAGGTCTACGCCTCTCATAAGCCTCCTACCAAGCAAGTGCAGCTCCTGAAAACTAGAATGTAGTGAATGGAACCCCACTGGCCTCTAATATCCCTGTCGTACGTAGTATCCTCTGACACTTGTCCAAGAAGGTCTAGGCATCCTCGCCCTATGTACCACTAAAGGTCGGAGGCAGGAGTCTGCTGAATCTCTCTAACTTACGTTTCTCATCATCAGCTAAAGCTGGGACCACATAATCCTGTACCGGAGCAATCTGTTGTACTGGGCTGCCCCAGGTGTCTGAAGTCCCTGGGTGAGCTGCTCAGGTGTCCGGGCAGCTGGAGTTTGGATGCCTCCCCCGGCCTGAGAAGTAGTAGCAGTAGTGGACATAGCGACGGCCTGTGCCAAGCTAGTGCACACCGTCACAATCTGGGCTAGGGTCTCCTGAAGACCCGGAATCACAATGGGCACTGCTGGTGCCTGAGTCTGTCCCGCTGGAATCTCAGCTGCGGGGACCTGCTCCTGGGCGATGGGAGGGTCCACAGGTGCTGCCCCGACTGCTGTGCGGGCTACACCCCTCCCTCTTCCACGGCCGCGACCAAGGTTTGGCTGGTCCTGCTGGGATCTGGTCACCACTATCAGTAGCACAAGTCCTCACCATCTGTGAGAGAATGAAAACAACAGAAGTTTAGTTTCAGTGTTCAACAGAGTCGCACGACAGAATTCAAAGATGTGGGACTTTCCTAAGGGTTTTGTAGCCTCTCGAAGATAACTATAGACGTCTTTGTACCTATTCGCAAGACTATACTAAACATGCTCATGACTGGTGAGACCTATTTAACCTAGCGCTCAGATACCAACTTGTCACGACCCATTTCCGGAGTCGTGATAGTGCCTGTCGTGGAACCAGGCAAGCCACCAATTTATTCTAACTAAATTGAAATGAACATAATATCCTTTTTAACAAGTCTGAAATCAATAATAATCATAATAAATCACATTTTTGGGAAACCAGTTTATGAAATTCAAAACCCAAATCCTACTAACCCCGGATCTAGTGTCACACAATCATGAGCTGCTAGTACTTAATACAACCAACAGAAATGACTAACATAGTCTGAAAATAAATACGACAGGTAGAAAGGAAAGAGAAGACGAGATCACGGTCGCCAGATGCTACCTCATCAACTCTGATAAACCGCTGCTACTCAGTGACCCGAGCTGAATTTCGATGTACCTGGATCTGCACATAAGGTGCATAGGGTAACGTGAGTACACCAACTCAGTAGTAATGAAACCAAACTACGGGCTGAGAGGTAGTAACGTACTAAACCTCCGATAATTCAAACAACAGTATATAACTTGGACATGACAGTAATATATCAGGAAATAAACACGATGCATCAATATAAGTTTGTAACTTTGCGTACTAGCATGAATTCATATAGAATCAAGAATGAGGTGTACTCATTAATCAAGCTCTCAAAAGGTGGTCCACTCAGTACTAGAATACGGCCTCCCAGCCCAAGGAAGTCCATCCCGGATATTACATAAACACAAGTGACACAGTCACCAAGTACTGAGGAAAAAGGCTGATCCAGCCACCACGGAGAAGATCCATCTCTAGAACATAATAACCACGGAGAAAATCCATCTCCGAAACATAATGCTCGGACAAATCCATGTCCATGGAAATCCATCCATCAATATTTGTGCGCTCACTGGGGTGTAAAGGCTCCGGAGGGGCTCCTTTCAGCCCAAGTGCTATATCAAGCCAACGAAGGCATGATTTCAGCATCGCTGCGGTGTGCAGTCCGACCTCATAACTGTCTCAAAACCAGGCTCCAAGCCTCACTCAGTCAATACCTTCCAGTCTCACTCACAATGCTCTAACATATGAAAAATCTGCCCAAACCAATGATAATATAGAATAAGCTAGCAACTTACGAGACTGAGGCATGAAGCATATACTATAATAGGACTAAGTACATGAAAACAATAATCACAGATAGAGACTACAATAATCGACTGTTCCGGTCTGAACATATCAGGTGAAGCCTTAACATTTATACTTAGCATGATTTATATTGCGTTCAAGGTAAATGCCACCTTCACAGTACAAATATCAACCTGAGATAACCATTAGACAGTGCCATGGGATGAGCCAGGCTACAAATATTCGGTGTACGCCCGCATGCCCGTCACTTGGAAAATGTGTCACCTTAATTAACATAAAATATCAAATAGTTTGGGGTTTCGAACCCTCAGTTCCAAGTTTGGAAGCATTACTTACCTCAAAAATGGCTAATACACTACTCCGAGTGCTCCAAATCTACCAACAATCAGATGTATATCATTATATTATACTAAGGAACTAATCCCAATCGAAATGTATTAAAGATACTCAGAAATCCCGAATTGGTCAAATCCGACCCCCGGGCCCATGTCCTGACACTCAAAAATTTTTATACAGAACTATTCTTCATAATCTCACGAGTCCGTACATATAAAGAACACTAAATTCGGAGTCAAAATGACCCCTCAAATCTCCAATTTAAAGACTCTTAATCACAAGCCCTAATTAACCAATTTACACTAATTTTTCCCTAATTTCCACCATAAATCCGACCTTTAATCCCATATAAACGAGTTTAGAGTCCAAAAATCTTACCTTGGTGAAGAACTATCGAATCCCTTCTTCAATACCCTTCCAAAAGCTTCAAACCGGATGAAATATTGAGAAAATGGCTAAAATTCGCGAAGGCACGATTTTATACTTTTTGTCCAGTGGGTCCGCACCTGCGACCACTTACTCGCACCTGCGGATCCCAGGTGCGCACTTGCGAAAAATTCCAAGGACCCTAACTTCTGCACCTGCAATCGACCTCCCGAACATGTGGTTTCGCAGGTGCGGCAATTACCCCACACTTGCGGAAATCCTTTCACTTAGCCAATCTTCCGCACCTGCGGTACCACGTCCGCACCTGCGGCTCCCCATATGCAGGTGCGAAAACACCAGCACCAGCAACTTCCGCAACAACAATTATGCTTCAAACTCCCCGTTAACCACTCAATAGCATCCCGAGCCCCTAAAGACCCAAACCAAACATACCAATAACTCATATATGATCATTAAAACTTAGTTGCACTCCCAAAACACTAAAAGTAACATCAAAAGACCAAAATCATATCAAAATTCAAGCCTAAGAACTTTGAAATTTCGAAAATCCTCCAACGATACCGAAACTACCGAAAACAACTCTGATTGACCTGAAATTTTGCAGACATATCCAAAATGACATTACGAACCTGTTCCAACTTTGGTAATTCCATTCCGACCCCGGTAGCCTATTTTTCACTACCAACCGAAAATCGCCAAAAACTAACTTTCACCAATTCAAGCCTAATTCCACACCGGACATCACAAAAATATTTCGAACACACTCCTAAGTCCCAAATCGCATAACGAAGCTATCTGAGCTATAAAATCCGCATTTCGAGGTCATTTCCCAATAAGTCAACTCTCAGTTGACTTTTTCCATTATAAGGCTATCTCTAAAGGCTACATGACTGAAATCTCACTACAACCCTTCAATTTCAAGCCTATCGACCATAACACATCAATAACAGAATAACCAACCTATAACGAGTCGATAACAGCAATTATAATGCAGGTTTTACGTAACGACGGACCGGGTCATTACAGTTCTTCATTTGCCTCCTTCGTGAGCTGTTCAAACTGATCCACCTCTGGATGCGGTTGATTTTCAGATGGATGAGCACTATTCTCTTGTAATTTATGCTCTATGTCACCCCCTTCACTAGCATCAGTATCCATGAACTATGTAAAGCCTCCAAAGGCATCATGTATCATTCTTGTCATATCATCGCCCCTTAAAGTTGACTAACCGCGATTATTTGCTTGAGTATTTTTTGATCCTTTAGAGACTCACCATGACAAAACCAAGATGGAATAATACCATTAATCACAAGATGATCATATGTTGTATCACGGTTTACTTGATGGATAAGCACACACTCCATACAAGAACATGCAATTTGTTCTCCATCTTGTTTTTTAGAAAAGGCATGGTTTATAAAATCATCTACTCCATACAAATATTCTTTAATAACTCTATCACAATGCATCCATCTTTTATTTCTGGGATTGTCCATGACGTTCTAGATATTCTTTTTTGTTCTATAATTACTGCAAGAGCTAAAAATTCATTAGTAAAAAGAGGAAATTAATAAAAAAATGTAGTTCAAATAAATAACCATTTTATTAGTAGGTAATTCCATAGCTCAAAGATATCATTTTAAGAATTAAAACTATCATTTAACAATTAAAACTATCAAACAGTTAAACTATCTCTAATATCTTCTATGGTTTTCATATATTGGTTCATAAACATTTTAAGAATACAATTATTAAACTTATAAATTATACTTCTTCTATGGTTTTCATATATTGGTTCGAAAACTTTTTAAGAATAGAATTATTAAACATATAATTGTACAAGTACCATATGTCATATATTTTAAAATTGAAGATATTACAATTATCAAACCCTCACTGTATATGGATATGAGCTAGCTGAATAATTTTCAAATTTCAGCAATGATACAACAATTTGCAATTTTAGAAATCCGAAGGAGGTCTATCAAAGGCATACATTATTTTCTTGAAGTATGATAAGTTATCATCCCTTAAAAAAAGATGATGAAATGTTGTACTACAATTCCTAAGTAGGTTCAAATTTTTCTCATGGGTCCAACTTCTTTCTTGACTTCACAGATTATTTATTCTTTTGATAATTTTTCTTAACTTCACTGTTTTTCCTCCCTCATAGAGAAAATTGAAGTGTAGATTGTTAGATGAATTGAAAAACGTTTTGATTTGTAAAACAACCAACCTAGCGGAGAAACAGTTAGAGCAAAAGGATCAAATCAGTCAAGCTGAGCATATGCTTATTTCGTACAGAGGCATCAGATTTATGAAAATAAGAAAAGCTCGCATCAATTAACAAAAATAAAAAATAGTATATATGTCGACTAGGGGATTCATATCTCGACTAGTGGTAGATTCAATGAAAACATCAATATGCATCGACGACACTTAAAAATTTTCTGAATAGTCACAAGAATAACAGTAGCCTTAGAAAATATACAGAGGAATAAATTCATAAAATAGTAGAGTAACAGAGGAGGAATACATTCAATCAATCGCACATCAATTTAACAGCAACGGTTATCATAAATGACTTAGCATATGCAGAAAAACTATACTTTCACAAATCTCAAAATGCAATAGTTGGATATCAAAAATTATAAATATGTACCTGGTAAGTAGACTTTTTTTACCGATAAAGACAAGAAATTGAAGGAGATGAATATTTTCTGCAACAATCTTGAACCTACACGAAAAGAGAAGTTGGAGACGGATGAAAGGGAGAATACTGACGACGAAGATTGAGCATAATCGAGCAGCATCAATACAAACTCAATTGTAAATCGCACTTGCTGGGTAAGAAGAGAATTTATACCTGGGGAAGAAGAGGATTTATCTCTAGAAAAAGATGATGGAGACCTGATTGATGTAGGCTTGAAGAGTCATAAATTTGTTAATCTTGTTCGATGTAGGCTGGGGCGCTATTCTGCATCCGTTCAACGAAGAGAAAAAAATGATGGAGACCTGGTCGAAGTAGGCTTGTAGAGTCGTGACTTTGTTAATCCTGTTCGATGTAGGCTGGGCGCGATTTTGTATCCTCTCAACGAAGGGAATAGGTTTTCCTCTTATTTCTAATTGGAAGGAATATTCATTGTTGTCCAAAAAAATTGGAGGGAAAGATTATTATTTTTTGGGGTGTAGAGGGAAAGTTAAAATAATAAAAATTGATTTTAATTAGTACTTTTAATGGAAATTATTTTTATTGTCGGTAAAAGGATATTTTTTAGTGGTTAATGGCCATGTGCTGCTAGTATTTAAGCTTAAAGAACCTATTAGCGGTAATTGCATTATTGCCGCTAAATAATTGCCGCCAAAGGTCCTTTTTATAGTAGTGAATTCAAGAATTAATGGTTGCAAACAATGATTCATGCCTAATTGACTTAGTCTCTACTTGAGAAAGTGGGACTAAGTCTAGGAAAACTTGGCTAACAAGATATTGGGCTGAACTCAAGAAATTGATAGCCCAATTAAAGGGTCGAATCTAGAGATAGTAAGACCCGACTTGAGCGTTTATCACTTGTTTCATGAAATACCCATTTGAACTTGAGAAAGCCAATTTAGGAAAAATCACTCAAACTACCGAGAGGTATAGAGTGACTAATCACGTGTGATTGCTATATTGTATCCCGATCAACCAAAAATGTCCTAAAGCTCTAAATCCGTTAGGTAACCAACTAGGTGGAAGTCGCAACTTTAGATCTTTTATAACTTGAAAAACAACCAAAACCAAAAACATTGTCTCTTAGCTTTACATTACAAGCATTAGCATCAAAGTAGAGGTAGAAACAACAATTGAATATCTGGAAGTGCAATCATGGGCACATCATACACTAGACTAGATATATACCTAATCCCACACATAGCTCTCTGTGGAATCGATTCTGACTCGCGTTGGGTATTTATAATTGCATTGACCGCCTCACAATCCTAAGTAGTGGTGTGAATTTTGGCGACATCAATTTTTACACAGTCTCGAAGAAGCTCTCAAAGGTATCCATTACTCATGAGAAGTATAACTGGAAGACTCTGGCTGAGGAAGAAATCGTATTTAGAAACAAGGATGCAGGTGGATTGCTCATGACACACAATGACGGACAATTAATTACTTTACAAATGATTGATACTGATGTTAGACGTGTTATAGTTGACCCAGGTAGATTGGCCAATATCATTCAAATGCGAGTGATTAAGGAGATGCAGCTTGAGGACTGGTTCATTCCAAAAGCACTACTGCTCTCTAGATTTAATAACTCTAGTGAAATGACTAAAGGAGAGATCACCCGTAGGACCTTCGCAGAAGGGGTAACACGATATACTCCATTCTAAGTAGTGGCTGGAGCCATGACCCACAATGCCATCCTAGGAAGCTCGTAGATACATGATATGGATTTGGGACCTTCAATGTTGCACCAAGTAATAAATTTATTCACCATGAGGGATCAGAGAAATTCGAAGAGAACAAAGAATAATTGGGGAAGTCTATTCGATCGCGTACGCTAGTACTTTCCCAAAGGGGAGGCAGATAAATCCCTACTGCAGAAACTTGTCCCGGTGCAAGACAAATCAATTCCTGGTGATCGAACAAACACCTACGAATTGGAAGAAGTGATCCTATTCGTCCATTGATCAGAAAGGAAGGTCTATATTAGTTGGGGGATGACCCTCGAGCAGAAATATATGCTAATTGAATTTTTGTGTGATAACTTCGATTATTTTTCTTATTCTTATGTAGACATAAAAGGAATCCCACTAGAGGTAGTGAATCATAAGCTAAATTTCAATCTTAATTTCCACTCTATTAAGCAATAGAAGAGAAATATTTGATACATGAGAAATAAAATCATGGAGGAAGAAGTATCCAAACTGCTTAACAACGGATTCATCCGAAAGGTAAAGTACCTAATTGGTTATCCAACGTCATAGTAGTTCCCAAGAAAAATGGTAAAAAGAATGTGTGTGTCGACTACAAAGACCTCAACAAGGCTTATCGAGAAGATTCATTCCCAGTGCCAAACATTAATCGACTCATTAATTCGAAAACTAGACACGATCTACTGAGTTTTTTGGTTGAATTCTCCGGCTATAACCAAATATATATGGACGCAAAAGACCAGGAGAAAATATCCTTCATAACTGATCGGGGAACATATCTCTATAACGCCATGCCATTTGAGTTAAAAAATGTCAGGGCAACATACCAAAGGCTCATTACCAAATATTTGAACATCACATCTAGGAATCCATAAAATTCTAAGTTAGAACAAGCAGATGATCATTTGGACCACCTATAGGAAGTATTCGCCATTCTCCATAAATTTGACATGAAGTTGAACCCGCAGAAATGCGCCTTCGGAATGGGATCAGCTAAGTTTCTTGGTTTTTTAGTCTCAAATAGAGCAGTAGAAACTAACCATGAGCAGGTAAAATCCATTGAGTAGATTCCGGAAGAATTGAAAAACCAAAAAAGGTGGTGAGGCTGACCAAACGGATAGCAGCCCCCGGCCGATTCATATCTCGTTCTTCGAAAAAATGTCACAAGATCTTTGTAGCATTAAATAAGACTAAAGACTTTGAGCTAACTCTCGAATGTCAACAAGCACTGTGGGATCTGAAAAGCGGTGCCTGTCGAATCTATCACTCTTGTCCAAGCCACAACCGGAAGAACAACTATTGGTATATTTAGTTATATCAGAAATTATTGTGCGTGCCGTGATAGTACAAGAAGATAAAGGTACACAATCCCCTATCTATTATGTTATTAAGGCACTTATAGATGCCGAAACTAGGTATCCTCACATTTTTTGGCAAATCCACTAGGCAGTATGCCTAGGGTCAGTTTTATTAATAATAAAAGAAAAACCATAATTGAAAAAGTACAAGTAACGGGGGATAAAGAAATAATAGTGTGGTACTTATTTCCTTGGAAAGATGATCATTCCTAAGTGCCTCCAACATTTCAGTAGGGTGAATGATCTCATACCCAATTGGGGTATCTCCAAAAGGCAAAACTGGATAAGCAACAACTATTATGCTAGACTTTACCTTACAATTCCTATTGAAGCATGAACAACCTCAAATACTAGCAAGAAATAAATATTATATGATCATTATAAAGTTAATAACACACTCTATGATGATATTACAAATGATAATACTAATAAAATTGTAGAATAAGACAAGTAAAAATCTAGTATCAAGCCCCTCATTTCTTAATTTTGTGAATTCTTCAACTTGTACCACTTTGACTTCTTCTTCAACTATCTTCAAGATGTCTTCAAACTTCATATTTTCTTCTTTGACCTATTGGATCTTGTGGAGGTAGTAGAGGCAACCAATTTTTGCTTTGTAACTCTCATTGGGAGTTGCCTAATGGCAACCTCCTGTCTCACCTTGTCATTCCAACTATGTTGCCTTTCATGTATCTTCTTTTTATTTTTGTTGTAGCTACTTCTAAGGTGTCTAGGTGAAAGGTCTCCATCCTCAGATACATTGTTAAGGCATGCATCTAGTAGGTCATCTTCTTCTCCTTCATCATAGAAACCTAGTCTCCTGTCAATACCAAAATTTGTAGTAGGATTATATCTTGACACTAAGGCCCCTGGTTCATGTCTCTTGGACGCTGCTTTAATAGGCTTAGAGGTAATGGATAAGCTCTTCTTAAGATTTTCAAGAGCATTCAAAGTAATCATACTATGAGAAACAAGAGCATGTAGAATGTTTATAGGAATTAAATTACTTGTGCTTGCTAACAATCTAGATTTTTGGAGCTCACTTGAATGTGAAAAATCCTTAAAAACTACTGCTGCATGAGATTGCATTTGTTATTGTCTAGTAGGTATCCACACCTTGAAAAATTAACTTTAGCACTTATAATGGCCTCCCAGAAACTAAGGCCTTACTTTCAATGTGACATATCCCTGTGGTGATCACTTTTCCACTACGAAACATTCTTCATAAACCGGAGCTTTCAGGAAGGCTTTCCAGATGGAAAGTGGAGTTAAGTGCATTTGATGAACCATATCAGCCTCGCACCTCTATCAAGTTGCAAGTACTATCTGACTTTGTTGTTGACTTTAGTATGAGTGTACTCCTAGAAGTTGAGAAAGAAGTGATTTTTGCTTTCAGAGCAGAGCCAGGGTTCTGGACCCTATAAGTAATAGCTCATCAAGTGTCGAAGGATTCGGTCTAGGAATCGTACTTATTAACCCTATCGGAAAAATAGCACGACAAGCCATTAAATGACATTCTATAACTAACAATGCAATAGAGTATTATATTTTGATTGCAGGTCTCGAATTAGCAAGCGAGCTAGGAGAAGAACATATAGAATTGAAAAGCAACTCACAACTAGTATTCAACCAAGTATAGGGGTTTATGAGGCACGAGGCTCATATATGATGCAGTTCCTAAATAGAGTCACTTCCCTCCTTGGTCACTTTCAGGAATGGAAGGCCACTCAAATACCTCCGGGAAGAAAACAACGAAGTTGATGCCCTAGCCACGCTAGAGGTAGCTTCAAGCATCATTGAATCGAGGAAAAATTTGATGGTTCATTTATTCTACTCCACCATAGATCGGAAGTTGGATGAGGTAACCATGGCTCATCTGGCAAGAAAAGCATGGTGAAAATCGTTGATTATTTGCATAACGGAAAATGTCCAAAAGATAAGAATTAGATCTCAAAAGCTATGAAACAAGGATGTTAGATATTGCCTTGTATCAGATAATTTGTACCAAAGAACATATGATGGTCCACTAGTCAAGTGCTTAGGCCTGAAGAATACGGATTATGTGATGCTAGAAGTTCACGAAGGAAACTGTAGAAACCATACATGGCATCGATCCTTGGTTCAAATTTTGTTAAGGGCTGGTTACTTATAGCCCTAGATAAACCAAATGCATCAGATTTTGTAAGAAAATATGAGAAATGCTCGTCCGATGATGGACCAAGTCGTGGAGCAATTCATTCAGTTTTAGCGCCATGGACTTTCATGAAATGAGGGATGGATATTATGAGAATGCTATCACAAGCCTCGAGAAAAGTAAGATTTGTCCTGGTTTTCACTAACTATTTTTCTAAATGGATGGAAGCATACGCATTTGCTAGATCGGAGAAAAAGAAGTAAAAAGCTTCATATGGAAGAATATTATCTGTATAATAGGAGTACCGAAGGAAATAACATGTGATAACGGGCCTCAATTTTTCATAATCAAAACAAAAGAATTTTTCGAAAAATGAAATATCAAGACAGCACCTCTACCATGTACCATTCCGAAACAAATGGACAAGAAGAACCATCTAACAAGGTCTTACTAAATTCTTTAAAGAAGAGACTGGAAATAGCTAAGGGGAATTGGTTGGATGAACTGCACGGAGTACTTAGGGCCTATAGAATAACAACAAAATCTAGCACTGATGAAACCTCATTTTCCCTGGTATAAGGTGCAGAAACACTCGTCCCGATAGAAATAGGGGAACCTAGGCTAAAGTTTACTCATGCTGCGGAAGAGGGAAACAACAAAATGCTGTCTGGAGAATTTGATTTACTTGAGGGATAACGAGAATTGTCCATAGTCCGAATTGTTGCTTAGAAGTAGAAGATCGATAAATATTAAAATAAAAAAAACAATCTTCAACACTTCAAGACTGGGGGCTACGTACTTCGTAGTGTATTCTCGGCAACACAGGAGCTAAATGTAGTAAAACTTGGATCCAACTGGGAAGGACCGCACTAGATCGTAGAAGTGACCGGGAAAGGATCCTATCAGCTTGAAGCTATGGATGAAAAACCCATGAAATCAAAATGGAATGTATTCCACCTCAAACGGTTCTATTTCTAGAATTGCAAAGGTCTTATCTCTTTCCTTATGCACGCATTACAAACTATCTTTCTTATATATGTACTTACATTTTTAGATGACTACACTGACTATCAGCAATATTACGGAACCTCTAAGGGTTCGTTTGGTATGGTGTATAAGAATAATACTAAATTGGATGTATTAGAAATGTGGAGATTAGTTATGTAGGGATTTATTATGTTGATATTAGTTATGTTGGAATTATTTTTTATGACTATTTGGATTAGTGTATTAAAAATTATATGAATTGTCTAATTTCTAAAAAAAATTATTTATTACAAAATTACACTCCATACTCTTTAGCTTTGAGGAACTTCAAGGAGATTTGTCCTTAACCATGCTTATACATGTTTTAATAGTCTTGGTATTGCTGATACCATGGATTGCTACGTATTAATTATACATAGAATAATACCAAATAAGGTGTATAACTAATAAGATGTACATAGGTTGAAAAAGTGTATCAAAAAAATAATTAATAATACCAAAGCTAATGCATACATTATTTTCTCTAATACATCTTATTAAACGACCCCTAAGAGTTTCGTCCATAGTCAATCAACGTCTGACAGAAAAGGATTTCGGTATCGTCTTTATCTAAGAAGAACACTACTTATCCCTTTTGTTTCCTTTTACAGGAACAAGACCATCAGATAGAGAAAATAGCAAAAGGCAAAGCTCCTTATAAAAGATAATCAAACTATCGATGGTAGATACCACTTGTAGAGGGAATGCATCAAGTTGAGCTCAAAATCGTAAATGCAAAATTGGAACTAGGAACAAACATCACAAGTAGATCTTTCAGAACAAAAATATAGCAGGAAGGCATCCGCCAAGGCTCGAGGAGCAAGACAGCCCCATCCCATAGCATGAGGTTGAATAAGTCATGTCTAGGAAGCTACGTACAAGAGTCAGTGTATCTTTATGTCAAAGTTGGGTCACCATTTCATCTGACCTGTGTACTTAGGCCTAAAGACCCTACAAGTTTATAATAATAACATCCTATTCGTTTTATCAATTATCTTTATCTTACGCTAAGGGTTTGCTCTACGGATCAATTGTACGTCTTAAACGGGGATGGTATATTATTTCCCTATGAAATATTTCAGTGCCAATCAAGAGCGGTGAAACCCGCTCGCATTGTTGGAAGATAAAAATTGCTTCAATGAAATATATAAGCAAAACAAAAAAGGTTGTCTATGCATAATGCCATAAAATGGTCAATTACTGCCCAACGTCTTAAAACATAATATCTTGGAACCTTCACGAGATTTTCAACAAGCAATCAAAATGTATGAGTAAACTAACGTGACTCCCTAAAAACAAAATTCTAAAAAACTTAAAAGAAAAAGAGAAGAAGTACGTTAAAAAAACTGTTCACTACAAGGATCATCAACATCTAACAGAGGAAGAATAGTCCGGTGTATCTGCTCGGACATTTGCCGAAGAAAAAGCAGTTGAAGGATTCAAGGAACCAATGAAAGACACTGGGGGAGTACCCAAAGGTGGCCTTCCTCGGAGGTTGAAGGGATATCAATGGTCCCTTCACCCGTATTGTCCTGTTTCTAGGCAATATACAAGTCATACCTGAATGAGTAGTTTCCGATGTCATACAAATCCAGCTCAAGCCGAGCACTCAACATGCCTGTTTGTCCTGCTTTACCTCCTCATCCAAGTCTATATTGTCATTGTCATTAACCTACCTGCGTATTCTTAGTCGGGACTCCAGAAATAGCGTATGCTCGGTAAGCTTAGCATGAGTTTCAAAGTCCCTCAAGCAAGAAACAACCTTATCTCTTTCACGACCAAACCTCTCCACATTTGCTCGTGAAGCTCCAAGTTGCACCTCGAGAGTGTTTCCCCTTTCTTCTACACTACTAAGATGAGTAAGGACGCCATGCTGCCCTGAGACTCGGTCTAAGACGGACAAATTTTTACCGGGTATTCCTTCAAGATAAAAACACCCTCTATAATACCGAGTAAGCTCAATACTTATGCGCTCGAGCTCCTCCGTCCTATTCTCCTGAAATTCATGAGTCACCCTCTCAAAGCGCTCTTTTTAAACCGCAACCTTGCCTTCCTCCACAATACCTCTCAACTCCAACATCTCCCTTTCATAATGACTAATCCTCTCTGAAAGCTATAATGATATCAAATGGGTCTGCATAAGCAAAGGGAAAAATCACTTTTCCTTTCAAATTGGAAGGGATTGTAGCATTTGGTGTAGTGAAAAAAACATAACCGAAGAGTATAACTCATCATATCATTCACAAGATTTGAAATTGGCATCTCCTCCAAACCCCACATATCCCTTCCTTTAAGAACCTTCGCTGCAACACGAAGCTTACCGGTATTTGTAGAAGATCCAGCCCTGAAAGGAATAGAAGTTGTCGGGGTAGGAAACGAACTAGGGACTACCGTGGTCGTAATAGGATTTGATGATGCTAGAGCCTGGTACATCGGGGATAAGGATTTTGCCTCATTAAAATCAATAAGAATTGGGCCAGTAGCCCGGGGCTGAGAAGGCCTCTCTTAGAAACTAGACCAAATCCGCCTCTAGGGACAAATGATACGAGCACTTAGTAAAGCAATAGCCTGAGAGCGTTTTCGCTCCACCGAGCTGCCGAAAGTTCTTTAATTATTTCTTGAATGAAATTGGGAGGAAGATCCACTAAAATTTGGTCTCCTCATAGGAATATCTACATATAAGGTGATAAATTTTGTCGCCAAAAAGATCGAACGAGGATATGTAAGAAAGTAAAAGATATACTGTAACTCTTAGCTCTCCACCCGAAATCCTAAGAAATATGCCTCCCAAGACCTCTTTGGCATAGAGGAACAAGACAAAATCTTTTTGACCCGCTTCTCAATGTCAAACGCCTCTCCGAGTAAGGTAGGAACAGTTGAAGTACAGAATATAAGTAAGGCAAAATTCAAAAAGAAGTTACGAAAGAAACATAACATTCTTGGCTTATCATTCCGCTTTCGCGGAATAGCCTCCCGGCAAACTGAGTTAAATCATGGGTGGACACATCTACAAAATGATCATGTTACCCCCTATCATGGTCAGCGTCAGTGTTCACTTCCTTTGGAGTACTCCATCTAGAAAGCATAACGATGATGCCCAGGTACAACTTCGGAGAATATAAATGAAGGAGTTGTTAAAGTGTAATGCATACCCTAGCCATGTTCGATAAATAGTGGAAGCAAGCTACTAACTGCCAAATTACCGGTCCAACCTGGGCCAAGCTGATGTTGAACTGCCAAGATCCTAAATTATGGATTCAATCTGGGGATTAAACTTCAAAATGAAGGAGTAAGTATACATGAGCGTAAAACCTTCTCTAGAACTTGATATGCACTCAGAGCCCAAGGGCAGTTGAACATCCTAATCGACCCAGCCACATTCGTCCCTCAGCGGAGAAAGATGTTTGGAGCACTCTAAGGAATATAGTGTATCCACTGGACATGTGATATTGTTTCATATACCACCATCTATCCAAGTATCAACTCCTCCAGGTAAAACATCAAACACTGATTTCTCAACTTATGTCATTGCCTTTTTGCCGGAAGAAGCTTTAACAGCCTTCTTCCTCTTGCCTTGTGAGGATTCCTCCGCTTTTACAGAGGGCCCTGGTTCTAAAGAGAACAAATCCTTTAACATAGCAGCAACAAGATTAATCTCTTGCTTGTCCATGGAATTTTATAAAACAAAAAAGATAACATAGATAAAGGAAAAACATAGAGAAGAAATGAAAAGAAGCAACTGAAGAAAGATAAAAAAAAGTGACATCAATTGCGTATATTTATAGGCAAACAACAAAATCAAAAATCTCCAGAGAATTGGGCTAACATGGGGCACCACTTAGGATGGGAATGGCTCAGCCCACATACATCATTTGATGAAAGCACTCTAGTCATCTCTGATGATTGGTTTTTCAACCACGCTTTCTCTCACTCAAACTAATACTCCTCACCAAATGCCCATCTTTAGGTCGGGCAACATTACAATTAGTAGTTTGCTCCAGGACCCCAACCATGGAGAGCAAGATGTCGACCAAGATCTAGGTGGAAGCAAAACTTGCCTAGGAAACAGATACCTATAGAAGAGCCTATAACAATTGGACACATGTAAATTGCATCAATACAAGACTGGTCACATATCTCATCAATTATATGTCAAATCACTGCCATCTTAGAAATAAAAATTCAATCTTTCCTGGTAAGAAACATGTCAAGATTTGTCCTTTAAGAATTTTCTCGTTTCCTGGGCACTTCCTATAGAGCACTCGAAAAATAGGGAGGACTATGATATAAGTAAAACAAACTTATTTAACTGGCTCGATCGATGGACATATCTTAATAGGTATAACTTGGAGAATACTCTTTCGATAAGTTGCCATACCTGGCACCTAAGATGGGGATTGTTTAATAAAATACAATCGGCAACAAACTCTTTCTATAAGTTCCCATACCGGCATCTAAGATAGGGGATTATTCAAAAAATCAAAGTTGGAAACTAACTCTTGCAATATGTTGCTATATTCGGCAACAAAGATAGAGCATATAGTTAACATGTATATCTGCAACCTCTACAAGTATTTTGAACCGAATAAACAATCAAGAACGACAAAGACTTGTTGATATATCCTAACAACTTACGCCCTAAAACATCATCTTCACATGCGTCTAAAAATGTAAAAATCCATATAAGGCATTCTCAATCGATTTTTCACAAGTTTTTGATAAATTCATTTAGGCTTAGCCAATAACACTACAACAATAATATCATATAAGTGTACAAAAGTTAAAACAAAAAAGCGTACATAAATACACTATTATAAAAGGCACAAAAGGTCCATCATTCAAAACTATTACAAAGAAGATCGTGGAAAATCGCATATTCCCTGCAATGACGATTGGGAGGAAGAAGGGAGAGATGAAGAAGGATTTATTACAGCAGCTTAGGGAAAAGAACGTGTCTTAGCACCCTCATCTTTGAGGACTTTAGTAGGTGCCTCTTCCCCATCCTCTTTTTACCATTCATCCCTAGATTTATTGGAGTCGCCGCAGGCAGAAGAACTTGAAGGATTTTCCTCATCAACAAGGGCATCTATCCTAGCAATTTTTTCGTCCAAGGAGAAAGCCCAAGATGGACTTCATGAAGTATCTCCTGGGGAGCTAGCAGGTAAGCGTATTGTTTGCCTTTTGTCACCTTCTTTTTAATCTTCTTTAGTTTCGAGGTTTTGTCAGTTCACTAGGCCCAAAACATATTTTTCTATTCCTTAGAGAGTTCCAATTTCCCTCTAAGCTCGACCACCTCCACGGATAGCCTCCGGCATTGGTCCTCAAGGGCTTGATCTCAGAGATAATATGACTCTATTCCTCCACAAAACTCATATGCTAATCTTCTTTCCTCAAAATGGCAATCTCGAGACTTTACACATTCTCTTGAAAGCCTCTTGGACGGAAAAACTAGATTCCCAAGGCTTCATTCTCTGGCTCCAACCGGCTGACCCTCTCGAAAGCCTCTTGGACCTCTTTGGACAAAGTTTCTTTCTCTGCATCTCTCTTTGCTAAGGCTTGCGTCAACCTCTTGATCTTGCGTACTTGTGCACGTCAAACACCATCGCCCCTCATGATTCTACTATGGAGCTCTATGGCCATCATCGCCCCTTATCCATGTACTACCATTCCAAGGTTCCGATAAAGCCTTTCAACCATGAAACAACATTTTTGGGTCTCCGAAAGATGTTCCTGTCGGCATGAATTTCTACCAGCACCTGTTTTTCTAGGGGCTATGGATTCTTTAGTCTACAAACACGGAGGCACCTTAAGTATAGTTTCGAAATAAGGGGCCACATTGTCCTCGTCAAAATCCTGTTTAGGGTGCTATAACTCTTTTAGAGAAACTTTCGCTACCTCGTCGAAATGATCACTCAGAATCATCGTATCCTTCTCCTCTGGTACCATCGGCTACTTGTCGGACCTCCGCCTCAGGGGAGATTCCAGAAAGTCATTATCCTTCACCAAAACATTTGAAGAATTGGTGAAGTGGAAGGAATTCATTGTTGAGCTCATCTTGTGCCTGGGAAAGAGGCCTTAGGGTCAAAACTAAGGTACTTTTCTCTTCCCTAGTCTCTTGAGCCCTCTCTTTGGGGATCTTTTTTTCTTCTATTTTTTTGGAATCCAGGGTAGAAGGCACGTCGTTGCTGGCTATCCTTTTGGGTAAGGATGGTTGATGTAAAAGTTCTTAGGGCATCTTGAGCTCTAGGACTTTAGCCTAAGTTGATTATTTCATAGATCCAGTGCCTATTAAAGCAAAATAGGCATGTTAGGAATATCATCAATTAGGAACGGTTAAAATATCACCTGGTTAAAGCACTCATATCGTGATTTCTTCCCAAATCCCCTTACCCTCCTAAGCACAATCTATCAGCACCATCAAAAGATGCTTTACTTGTAAGGTCAACATAAAAGTTTCAATCAGCCTTTATGGAGTATTGTTCCTGTAGCCAACAAGACATATGAGATGGAACATTTTCAGAAGAACCTCTATGAAAGACGAGAAGACACATCCTATTTTCTGCATCAGGTAGAAATAGGGGAACCTAGCCTAAGGTTTACTCATGCTATGGAAGAAGGCAACAACAAACCACTATCTAGGGAATTGGATTTACTTGAGGGACAAATTTACTTGAGGGATGCCATGAATTGTCCATAGTCCAAATTGTTTCCTAGAAGTAGAAGATCGAGAAATATTGCAATAAAAAGACCAATTTTCGACACTTCGTACTTTGAAGTGTATTCTCGGAAACACTGGAACTAAACGTAGGAAAACTTGGATCCAGCAGGGAAGGACCATACTAGATCGTAAAAGTTATGGGGAAAAGGATCTTACAAGCTCGAAGAGATGGACGAAAAGCCCATGAAATCAAATTGGAATTATGTCCACCTCAAACGGTTCTATTTCTAGAATCGCAAAGATCTTATCTCCTTCCTTATGCACGCATTACAAAATATCGTTCTTATATATGTACTTACATTTTTATATGACAAGCAAAAAGCTTGCTATGCTAGAATGATGACTGCACTAACTATCAGCAATATTACGAAACCTCTAAGGGGCCGTTTGGTAGGGTGTATAAGAATAATACTAAACTGGATGTATTAGAAATGCTGAGATTAGTTATGCAGGGATTTATTATGCTGATATTAATTATGCTGAGATTCTTTTATGACTATTTGGATTAGTGTATTAAAAATTATATGCATTGTCTAATTTCTAAAAAAAAATAATGTATTACAAAAATACCATCCATATTCTTCTCGTCTTTGTCGTCTTCTTGAGCGGAGGGTCTTTCAGAAACAGCCTCTCAACTCCTTCGGGGTAAGGGTAATGTCTGCATACGCAAACCTCGCTTGTGGGATTTTACCGGATCGTTGTTATTGTTGTTGTTGTTGTTATTTTTTTTTCTTTTTTTTTTTGTTGTCGTTGTTATTGTTGTTGAGGAACTTCAAGGAAAAAATTGATTTTAACCATGCTTAAGCATGTATTAATATTCTAGGTATTGCTAATACCATGGTTCACTATGTATTAATTATACATAGGATAACATCAAATAGGGTGTATAATTAATACTTGTATTGATTATACATAGGTTGAAAAAGTGTATCAAACAAAGGACTAATAGTACCAAAGAAAAAAAGTGTATCGTCCATTTTGCTTCCGTTTACATGAACAAGACCATCGAGGGAAGAAATAGCAAAAGGCCAAGCGCCCTATAGAAGATAATCAAGCTATCAATGGTAGATACCACTTGCACACTAGAGGACACCATCAGGCTCAGCTCAAAGAAACAAATGTAAAATCGGAACTAGGAACATACATCACAAGAAGATCTTCTAGAAAAAAAATATAGCAGGAATGCATCCATCAAGGCTCGAGGAGAAAGACGGCCACATCCCATAGCATGAGTTTGAATAAGTCAGGTCTAGAAAGCTACGTAAAAGGGCCATTGCCCCTTAAAAGTGTATCCTTATGTCAGAGTTGGGTCATCCCTTCGTCTGACATGTGTACTTAGGCCTAAAGCCCCTACAAGTTTATAATAATAACATCGTATTCATTTTATCAATTATATTTATCTTATGCTAAGGTCTTTCTCTAAGGATCAATTTTACGTCGTAAACGGGGATTGTACATAATTCCCCTATGGAATATGTTGGTGTCAATCAAGAATGTTGAAACTCGATCGCATTTTTGGAAGAGCAGAATTGCTTCAATGAAATATATAAGCAAAAAGAAAAAGGTTGTCTATGCATAATGTGATAAAATGGTCAATTACTGCCCAAAGTCTTAAAACATAATATCTTGGAACCTTCACTATATTTTCAACAAGCAACAAAAATATCTTGGAAACCTCACGTGACTTCCCAAAAACAAACTTCTAAAAAAGTAAAAGAAAAAGAGAAGAAGTACGTTAAATAAACTGTTTACTACAAGGATCATCAACATCCAATAGGGGAAAAATTGTGGGGTGTATCTTCTCGGACATTCGCTGAAGAAGAAGCGGTTAAAGGATTCAAGGAACCAACAAAAGACACTGCGAGAGTACCCGAAAGGGGGTCGTCCTGGGAGGTTTAAGGGATATCAACGACCCCTTCACCCGTATTGTCATGTGGCTAGGAAAGATCCAATTCATCCCCAAATAAGTAGTTTCCAATGTCATCTGAATCCAGCTCCAGCGTCAGCTCCCAGCTGAGCACTCAACATGCTTGTTTGGCCTACTTTACCTCCTCATCCAAGTCTATATTATCATTGTTATTAACCTACCTGAGTGTTTTGAGTCGGGACTCCAGACATATGGCATGCTCGGTAAGCTTAGCATGAGTTTCAAAGTCCCTCAAGCAAGAAACAACCTTATATCTTTCACGACCAAGCCTCTCCACCTTTGCTCGTGAAGCTCCAACTTGCACCTCGAGAGCATTTTCCCTTTCTTCTTCACTACGAAGGCGAGATGTAGAGACGCCACGTTGCATGAGACTTGGTCCAAAATGTACATCTTCTCACCATGTATTCCTCTAAGCTGAAAACACCATTTTGCGTACCGAGTAAGCTCAATCCTTATCCGCTCAAGGTCATCCTCCATCCTATTCGCCTAAAATTCGTGAGTCTCCCTCTCAAAGCGCTCTTTTCAATTGCAGCCTTGTCTTCCTCCACAAGACCTTTCAACTCCAACACCTCATTTTCATAATGACTAGTCCTCTTTGAAACCTATAAAGATATCAAATGAGCCTACATAAACAAAGGCAAAAATCGCTTTTGCTTTAAAATTGGAAGGGATTGTAGAATTTGGTGTAGTGAATAAAGAATATCCGAAGAGTGTAATGCGTCATATAATTTACAAGAGTTGATATGGGAATCCCCTCCAGACCCCACATAACCTTCATTGCAATACGAATCTTATTGGTATTTGTGGAAGAACCCGCCCTGAAAGGAATCAAAGTTGTCGGGGTAGTAGATGAACTAGGGACTTTCGTGATCATAATACGATTTGATGATGCCAGAGCCCGGTAGCTCGGGGAAGAGGATTTTTCCTCCTTAAAGTCAATAATAATTGGGCCAATAGCTGAGGGCTGAGAAGGCCTCTTTGAGAAACTAGACTGAATCCTCCTCCAGAGACAAATGGCAGAAGAGCTCGTTAAAGCAGCAGACTGAGCGCTTTTTTGCTCCACTGAGTTACCGAAAGTTCCTTAATTATTTCTTGAATCGAACTGGGAGGAAGATCCACCAAAATCTAGTGGAGGTCTCCTCATTGGGCTACCTACATATAAGGTGATAAATTTTGTCACCAAAAAGATCGAACAAGAATTTGTAAGAAAGTAAAAAAAATATACCATAACTTTTAGCCCTCCACCCGAAAGCCTAGGAAATATGCCTCTGGAACCTCTCTAGCAGATAGGAACAAGAAAAAATATTTTCGACCGACATCTCAATGTCAAACCCCTCTCCGGGTAAGTTACGAATAATTGAAGTACAAAATATAAGTAATGCAAAATGCAAAAAGAAGTTTTTAAATAAAGGTAACATGCTTGGCTTATCATTCCACTTTCCTAGAATAACCTCTCGGCGAACTGAGTTAAATAATGGGTGGACACATCCACAAAATGATCACGTTGCCCGCTATCATGGTCAGCCTCATTGTTCACTACCTTTGGAGTACTCCAGCTAGAAAGCATAACGATGATTCCTCGGTACAACTTCAGGGAATATAGATGAAGAAGTTGTTGAAGAGTAAAGACCGCCCTAGACATGTTATATAAATAGCGGAAGCAAGCCACTAACCTCAGAATTACCAGTCCAACCCGAGCCAGGCTAATGTTGAAATGCCAGCAGAGATCCCAAATTATGGATTCAATCGGGGAATTAAACGTCAAAGTGACGGAGTAAGTATACATGAATGTAAAAACTTCTCTAGAACTTGATATACACTCAGAGACCAAAGGTAGTTGAACACCCAAATCGTCCAGACCACATTTTTCCCTCAGAGGAAGATGTTCGGGGTACACTAAGGAGAAAAGTGTATCCACAGACATGCGATGTTGATCCATACACCACCATCTATCCAAGTATCAACTCCCCAGGTAAAACATCAAACACTAAGATCTCAATTTATGTTATTTCTTTTTTGCCGGAAGAAGCTTTAACAGCCTTCTTCCTCTTGCCTTGTGCAAATTCAGCTGCTTCAATAGAGGGCCCTAGTTCCAAAGAGGTCAAAGCCTCTAACATAGTAGCAGCAAGATTAATCTCTTGGTTGTCCATGGCATTTTGTAAAACAAAAAAGATACCACAGATAAAGGAAAAACATTGAGACGAAAAAGAAAATAAGCAAGTAAAGAAAGATAAAAGCAGTGACATCAATTGCGTATATTTATAGGCAAACAACAAAGTAAAAAATATCTAGAAAATCGGGTTAAGATGGGGCACCACTTAGGATTGGAATGGCTCAGCCTACATTGCATCATTTGATGAAAGCACATCAGTTGCCTCCGGTGATTATTTGTCAACCACACTTTCTCTCACTCAAAGTAATGCTCCTCACTAAATGCTCTTCTTTAGGTCGGGGCAACACAACAATGAGTAGTTCGCTCCAGGGCCCCAACCCTCGAGAGAAATATTCCGACCGAGATAAAGGTGAGAGCAAAACCTTCATAAAAAATGACTACCTATAGCAGAGCCTATAATATTTGGCAACGTGTCAAGAGAATAAATAAGAGACTAGGCATATATCTCGTCAATCATAGGTCAAATCACCGCCACCTTAGGAATATAAAAGAGAAATCTTTCCCGCTAAGAAACATGTCAAGATTTGTCCTTTTAGAAGTTTCTCGTTTCTTGGGAACTTCCTATGAAGAACTCAAAAAATAGGGAGGACTAAGAAATCCGTAAAACAAACTAATTGAATAGCTAAACCTACAGTAAATCAATAACTGGATCGATTGATGGACAGATCTTAATAGGTGTAGCTTAACTGAAGACTCTTTCGATAAATTGCAATACCTCACACCTAAGATCAAATATTATTTAAAAAACTACAGTCGACAACAAACTCTTTAGATAAGTTTTCATACCAGCATCTAATACAAGGGAATTGTTCAAAAAATCACAGTTGACAACGATCTCTTGCGATAACTTGCTATATTCGACATGAAAGATCAGGCACTGTCCAAAAAATATATTCAACATGTATATCTGCAACCTCTACAAGTCTTCTAATCCAGATGAATAATCCATAACGGAAAAGAATTGTTGATCTCTCCTAACAACTTATGCCCTAAAATATCATCTTCACTGGCGTCGAAAAATGTAAACAGCCATGTAAGGCATTCTTAATTGATATTTTAGAAGTTTTTAATAAATTCATTTAGGCTTAGCCAATAAGACTGCAACAATAATAACATACAAGTGTACAAAAGTTAAAACAAAAAAGCGTAAATAAATTCGCTATTATAAAAGAACAAAAGGCCCATCATTCAAAAACTATTACGAAGAAGATCTTGAAAAATCTCATATTCCCTGCAATGATGATTGGGAGGAAGAAGGGAAAGACAAAGAAGGATTAACTACTGGATCTTGGGAAAAAGAATATGTCTCAGCACCCTCATTCTTGTGGACTTCAGTAGGGGCCTCTTTCCCATCCTCTTTTTAGCCTCCATCCTAAGATTAATTGGAATCGCCGGAGGCAGAGGAACTTGAAGGATTTGCCTCATCAACAAGGGCATCTATCCTAGCAATTTCTTTGTCCAAGGAGAAATCCCATGATGGACTTCATGAAAGGTATCCTGGTGAGCTAGGTGGTAGGCGTACTATTTGCCTTTTTTCACCTTCTTTTATTCTTCTTTAATTTCGAGGTTGCGTCAGTTCACTAGGCGCAAAACATATTCTTCTCTGCTTGAGAGAGTTCCAATTTTCCTGTAAGCTCGACCACCTCCCCAGCCTCTGTCATCGGTCCTCAAGGGCTTGATATAAGAGATAATATGACTCTATTCCTCCACCAAACTCATATTCTAATCTTCTTTCCTCATAATGTCAATCTCGAGACTTTACACATTCTGTCCAGCTTGCCGAATGGACGGAAAAACTAGATTCCCAAGGCCTTATTCTCTTGCTCCAACCGGCTGACCCTCTCGAAAGCCTCTTGGACCTCTACGGATCTGCATCTCTCTTTACTAAGGCTTGTGTCAACCTCTTGATCTTGTATACTTGTGCACGTCAAACATCGTCGCCCTTGTGATTCTACTATGGAGCTCTATGGCCACAAAGTTAACCTACACAATCCAGGATCTCAAGAAAACAAGAAAATGGGAACCAGTGGGAGAACATAATGTCTAGAGGCCCGTACCTTAAAACTCGAGTACGCCACATGATTAGTAAGGGTCTTTGTTGAAGCCTTCTTCCGTACTACCATTCCAAGGGCACGATAAAGTCTTTCAACCACGAAACAAACCTTTTGAGCCTCCGAAAGATGTACCATCAGTATGAATTTCTAATGGAACTTGCTTTTCTAGGGGCTATGGATTCTTCAGGCTCCGGACACGGACGCACCTTAAGTAGAGTTTCGAAGTAAGGGACCACATCGTCCCCGTCAAAATTGTGTTTCGGGAGCTATCATCTTTCGGAGAAACCTTGGCCACCTCATCAAAATGATCACTCAGAAGCATCATATCCTCCTCTGGTACCATCAACTACTTGCCGGACCTCCGCCTCAGGGGAAATTCCGGCAAGTCATCATCCTTGACCAAAACATCGGAGAATTGGACGGAAGTGGAAGGCCTTCATCCTCGGGCTCATATTGTGCCTGGAAAAGGGACCTTAGAGTCAAAACTTTGGGACTTTGGTCCTCCCTAGTCTCTTGAGCCCTCTCTTTTGAGCTCTTTTTTTCTTCTATTTTTTGGGATTCGGGGTAGAAGGCACGTCCCCGCTGGCTATCCTTTTGGGTAAGGATGGTTGATGTAAAAGTTCTTAGGGCATCTTGAGCTCTAGGACTTTATCCTAAGCTAATTATTTCATAGATCCAGTGCCTATTAAAGCAAAATAGGCATGTTAGGAATATCATCAATTAGGAACGGTTAAAATATCACCTGGTTAAAGCACTCATATCGTGATTCTTCTACTCCCATCCCCTAACGAGAGAAATCTCTTTCCACGTCCTCACCTATATGGTCATCAACTATATCAAACCAATCATCTATATTAGAGATCAGGCCAGTAACAGAATCTAGAGTCGTTGTTTATCATGCAAATAAAAAAATCTCCCTTGAAAAAGGTTAATGATAAACAAGAAATGGAGTGCTTACGCTTAAAATTCTTTTCTTCTGGAAAGAAAGATCTCCTTCGCTCAATATATCCCGAGTATGTATTTTAACCAACCTCTCGTACCATCTCCGGTAAGTAGTGCATAAAAAGTCATCTCGAGGATACTCAAAAACTCTTTCACGAGCTGGACTCAAATCAGCATCTCTGGGAGTTGAAATCGTCCTTCGTATTGGCTAGACGAGCACGAGTGCCACAGCTCTCCAATGTTAACATTGACCCCTTGTGAAGCTTTGGGCATTAAATTTGAATAAGATGCTTGAAGGAGAAACATACCCCCACTTTCTCTCAAAGGAACCTCAGGTAAGCCACTGACTGCCAACACTTGGTCCTAGCTGACCCAAGCAGACATTGAATGCCTTGAAAAGATCCTGATTACAGGATTAATGGCCAGCTTGAACCCGAGGATGAACGGGTGGATGAACACGAATGAGAAATATTCTTGGTGTGTGTTAATGTTCTCTCCTACTTTAGGAAGGGAAGTTCGAACCTTGCCCTCCCTGGCACAATCTATCAGCACCACCAAAAGATCCTTTACTTGTAAGGTCAACAGAAATGTTTCAATCAGGCTTTCTAGAGTATTGTTCCTGCAGCCTTCAAGACAGATATGATGGAGCGTTTTCAGAAGAACCTCTAATTTTGTCGTTATTATTGCTCTTTCTTGCCTTTACCTCAGCCTTTGGCATCCTTGCTTTTCCTAGCAGGGGCTGGTACCAAAGTCGTAGAGAACAAAGTGGTCGGAACTGCTCTGCTTGCGTCGATAGGGGCCGATGGTCCCTCTTCTGCCATCGTGGGAGGTTTTTTGCTATTCCTTCTTTAGAGGACAGGTGGTTCCTCCACCAGTATGTACTCCGTAGCCACGGTGTTTGCATGAAGAGGAACGAAGATAACAACCTCTATAGTGGCAAATTTCTCCTGAGTGTTGATTGAAGTATTTGGAGAAGCCATTTAAAGGTAGTGATCAGAATATAGGAAAGAAACAAGAAGCAAAAGGATTGAAGATTTTTAGAGAAAAGCAACCATAGTGTTTGAAATTTTTTATAAAGAAAGATCAAATTCAAGATAACATAGACAAAGGAGGACGATTCTTATAGACAATGTCATCATACCTTGGTAATTGTTGTAGTGTCAGAACCTGTCGATGCCTGCTACCTATACGTAGCTTTAAATGGAACTGACTAGACGTTGTTAGATTTAAAAGTAGTATTGGTTGTGTGATAAATCCCACCAACAATCTTTCTGCAACACGCCAAAGATCATGTCACTTTTCGGACACTTCTAGAAAATTATCCACAAAGTAGAGAGACTATATGGTAAAATTTGACCTTGATACGTGAATACATTACACGATGACACAATATCACTTGGAATAAGTTGTATCTCGGGAGCAAGATAGCAGCGGAGTTTGATCCTCATAGGAAAATACACAGTTGGATGACTCCTCCCCGCGATAACAAGTGTCCTATCTTGGTAAAGCACCCCAAATATGTCTCATAGTATTAATCGATAAAGCCATAGCCCAGAACTTGACTTGGTCCTCAACCGTCCCCAAAAAGTTAGGGATTTAGACACACTCATAATAAGTGTGGATTTTGACTGCTTATTAGCATATTTTAATTTTTGTTTTAGTTCGAAAGTAATGAATTGTATTTCCAAAACTAATAAAATTGTACAAAATTGCATAAATACTGGAAGTTTGGTCTCCCGAAATGAAATCCGAATAAAAAGGGAGTGTTCTGAAGCACAAAGCAATAAAGGGCGAAGAAGCACAAATGTCCGATCCGCAAAAGAAATCATAGACTGCAGATTCTTTCTACGGCAGCAAAACAAGAAGAAAAATTTAGCAGAACGTTCAGCAATGTATGGACCGCACATGAATCATGCGACCGCAAAACTGAGCTAAGAGTCAAAGATCAAAAAGTATGCAAAAAAAGACCAAGTCCAGGAGCCTTTGTGAATTGCGGACCACACAAGAAATGTGCGGCTACAGTCCAGAAATGTGCAGCCGCAGAAGATTGCCTTGCAGCCGCAGTTCAGAAATATGCAGCCGTAGAAGTACACTTCCTGCCAGCTGAAAAACTCTATGGACCGCACATGGAATTGTGCGGCCACAGAACCTCCCGAGAGGCATTTTTGTCTGAGATTTTGGCCCTGTGTAAATAGACGAGTTTCACAAAATTAGGAAAAGTTTGAACATCTGAAGATGCTGTAGCCGGTTTTCTTTATTACTTTAGGAAGGTTTACATTATTTTGGTGTTTTAACATTAGATTTCGTCATTTTAATCTTCCATTATGAGTTTAATTAGATTTTCTTCTCTATTTTCTGCAATTTCCATTATGAGTAGCTAGACTTTTACTAGGGTTGTGACCCAACCCTAGTGTGTAGATCTTATAGGTACCTAATTTAGTATTTGTTTATGATGGTAATCATTATTATTTAGCTTAGTTTATGCTTCAATTTAGAATAAGTGTTTGCATACATTGATTCATGTCAATTTGACTTAGTCGCAACTTGAGAAATAGAGTCCTAGTCTAGGATAACTGAGCTAATAAGGAGTTGGGTTAATTGTGAGATTGATTAACCTAATTAAAGGGTTCAACTTAGAGATAGTAATAACCCGACTTGAGTTATTATCAATTGTTTTGGTTGATACCCATTTGGATTTGAGAAGGTCAAATTGGGCAAAACCCACTCTCTGATCGAGAGGTAATGAGTGGGTAACATAGAGTTGAGAGCTATAAGACAGCACAATCAGTAAAACAAGCATTAACGTCTTTATCCCATTAGGCAAACACCTAGGTAATAGTCACAACCCTAGGCCTTTAATCCAATTGGAAAAACCTCAAAAACATTTATTTACAATCTATTTTCTTATCTTTCATTCATTATAGTGACATTTGAAATAGAAAAATAAACCTTGTTGTGGAAGTGAAATCTTAGATAACCCATTTGTTTGTTTCAAATACATACTCCTAACTCCCATCATAACTCTTAGTGGGTTCGAGCCCGACTCCTAGTTGGGTAATTATTATTGCATACGGCCATGTCATTCTCTTATTGAGATGTGTTGTGGATGTGATCAATTTTCGACGTTGTTGTCGGGGGAGTTAAAATGGTTAGTTATATATTTTGGTGTGCTTTTGGAATATCTTATTTTCCTTCTGTGTTACTTACTTGTTTGAGAAATCGTAGGTACAACCATTGCGAACAATGAGCTCGGAAATTTTCCTTTGGGGGATGTGGACGTCGAGGATGAGCAAGATGATGAGGTTTCTCTTGAACATTAAGACAATAGAAGAGGCCGAGCGCCTCATGACAATGTCCCCGTTCCACCCCCACGTCCACCACGAGCGGCTCCACATCGGGTGTTACCCAATGAAGGATATGATAGTGAAATAGTCCCTCCCCGTATTAGGGCCGGAAACTTTCAAATCACCAATGTGATGCTCACTTTTCTAGAGCAACGAGATTTCATCACCGGTGCTCCAAGTCAAATTGCATACAAACATTTGAAGGGGTTTATGGACATTTGTTGGAGGAGAAAACAAACAAATGTCTTCGAGGATGTTGTCACACCCCGAACCTGGGTTGGACGTAACACGGCACCCGGTGCCTTACTACATGCGACCGGACGAACCAACTAGATGGCTGAATCAATTTGTGATATCATAACATACTGAATGCGGAAGATAAACTAACACATGGTGATATGCTGAAGTTCTGGATTATATAAATCAAAGTGCGGAAATACTAATACAATTCTGAAACATATTTGTAGCCGACATAGCTTAAAATGAAAATCATGTGACTCTGTCTAACTGTTACTCTAGTCTATGAAGCCTCTAATGAAGTACTAAAAACACTGATTGTCTGAAGTTACTGGAAGACTCTAACGTAATTATAATGCCCTGAAAGAACTGGGCTCACCAAATAGTTGGTACGAGAATCCTAGCAATCTGAATCGCCAACTACTTGTAAATCATTGTCTACATCATGAGATGCAAGACCCAGGCAAAAGGGACATCAGTATATTTTAATTACACTGGTATGTAAAGCAACTAAAAGAAAGAACTGTAAATGTTAAAACTGAGACTAAGCTGATAATAGAGAACAGATAACTAAGTGAAATGATAACTGCTGAAACTAAAACTGCAATGATAACTGATAACTGAAATAATAATTGATAACTCATAACTGAACAAAGGAAGTAAGGATATTCCCTCTTCTGAATGATGATAAACTTGATTATCTGAATAAACTACACCCTATGGCCCAATATATATGTATAAAGCTACGGCCTCAAGTATACGAATACATAACTACGGTCTCAGGCCTAAAAATGCATAAATCATAAACTACAGCCTCAGACCCAAATATTCATAAAGTATATAAACTACAGCATCAGACCCAAATATAGGTGTTCAACATTCAGGGATCTTAATTCAGGAACTAAAAATCATACTGCAATATGTGATGCTGAAATACTGAATCATATTGAGTTGCATGATACTGGAATATTGAATAGGACTAGACTGACACATGAATTCTTGAACTAATTATGAAAACTGAAACTTCAATTGTTTATGACATGCTGAAATTTAGACTGAGACTCATGGGCATCAAAGCCAAGTCTTTATTGGTTACACACTGAGCTCATAACATTCAGAATGAAAGTGATACACGAGTTATAAAGCTAGATAATAGAAGTTATGCAACTATTCAAGGAGCTAGGCTTAACTATATTTCTTAGGCAAGTGGTAACGTCATAAAAGAAACGTAGTGTACGGAGAATCATTAACCATCCCAAACATAGAGAGTTAGCCTCACATACCTTAACTTCCTGATCTTGAGCGTAAAACAACATTCGTCAACCCTTTCATCTTTAATCTATATCACTACAAGTCAAAGGGATTCCATATTAGAAATAATCCTCATGTTTTGGCCACTTAGACATTTTATCAAACACTTGGTGGGCATAAAGCTTCATAGCTCTTATTAATGGTGTTTCTACACGAACAACCCATTCTCTTGCTCCTAGCTAATTTTAAAATCTCAAATGGTTATAATCAATATCGTTCTTCATCACCCAAACAACACCCTTAACCAATAATTACTAATCAACAACCCAAACTTATAAATGTTCATGATTTTCTATCAAACCCATCAACTCATATCTCATGAACTTAGAGTCTTTAATCATTAATCCAATGCTATAACCAATTAGAGGGTGAAGATATTACATGTTGACATTCAATCCTCTTAAATCCGAGTTCTAGGGTTTCTTCCCTCAACAATGATTCCCCAATTGAATATCTAATGATTTGGAGGGTTTACCCATGTTAATAAGGTTTTGGAGAATTTAAATTAACTTAGAATCACCATTAGAACTTACCTTGGATGGTGGAGGGACCATTGAGGAGTTGAGTTCTTGTGAACTTCCCTTTCTAGAGCAAGTTTGTGTGTTTTGGGGGTGTGGGGAACAAAGTAGGGATTTAAAAATGACCCCCCGGATGCGCTCCCACGCACCTAAAGACCCCAACTGTGCACTTAACACGTAGAAAGGATGTAGCACTGCCACAAGTGTGCGGCCACGCACGGGACTATCCAGGCATGCACCTGGCGTGCATAATGTGCATTGCTCAGTAAAACGCATATAACCTTTTGTACAGAGATCCGTTCAGGCTCCATAATATATCGTTGAAAAGCTATTTCAATGGGATACAACTTTAGCTTCTTGAGTTTTCCCAAATTCTTTACACATTTTCACTACATCTTGCTTCAAGGAAGACCTTTTGTAAACTTAGTCGATTTTATCGAATCTTATACACTTCACTCTCCGTCTTGATTCTAAAATAACTATTTCCAACCATACACATACTGATAGAACTTCATATGTCAAAAATATAACATTACTACTCATTTAACACATTCATACCTAAGCCGAATTTATGGGGTGTTACATTATCTCCCCTTTTGGGATCATTCATCCTCTAATAATTGTCCTGACTGTAACTATGACTAACTTTGGACCTTAAACGGTTCTGATGGAGACATTCGGATACTGAACTGAATGGCTACTGAATTGAATGAATATTGAGTTGAATGAACACTTAAAGACACGGAGATTATAATATAAGGTCTAAATGAAAGTTTAGTTATCTTCAACATTTCTCCGAAACATCTTCCAGCTATCATAGCATATCACAGCCTCATAGGGCATCATAATACACATAACATGAAACATATACGCAAAATACTAGTCTGCCATGGATACGTGAATACTAGACTAACATGGATATATGAATACTGGACTGGCATGAATATTTGAGTATTGAACTGACATAAATATTTGAGTACTAAGATGGCATGAATATCTAAGAACTAGACTGGCATGAGTATCTGAGTATTGAACTGACATAAGTATTAAACTGACATGACTATCTGAGTACTGGAAACATGAATGTCATAACATGACACATGAAGTACTGGGTGTATAACCGCAAATTCTGGTGGCAACTCCAAGTCATAAGTTATTTGTCCGACCCTTCGTAGGATCCTATACGGCCCGATGTATCTAGGACTGAGCTTTCTTTTCTTCCCAAATCTTATAACACTTTTCATAGGCCAAACATTCATAAATACCCAATCATCAACTTGAAACTCTAGGTCTCTACACCACACGTCTGAATAAGCTTTTGGCGGCTCTGAGCCATCTTCAAACTCTCTTGAATCAACTTGACTTTCTCCATAGACTGCTAGACCAAATTGGGTCTTAACAACTCCGCTTTGCCAACTTTGAACCAACCAATTGGTGATCTACACCTTCACCCATATAGAGCTTCATATGATGCCATCTTGATACTAGAGTGGTAGCTGTTATTATAAACAAACTCAATGAGTGGTATGTGATCATCCCAATTATCTTTAAAATCAAGGGCATACCCTCAAGTGTCTGAATAGTGTGCTCTGCATGGTCTTTTTTAGGATGAAAAACTATGTTTAGGCTTACTCTTATGCCTAATCTTTCCTGGAAGGTCTTCTACAAGTTCATTTTAAACTGAGCACCACGATTATACTGGACAACGGAGTCCCATGCAATCAAGCGATTTCCTGAATGTACAAATCGGCATAATCTTCTATTGAATCTATATTCTTTACTAGAAAGAAGTGTGGTGACTTGGTAAGTCGATCTACAATCACCCAATTACATCATGCTTTCAAAATTAGTGAGATAATCCTGTTATAAATTCCATATTTAGCATCTCCACTCAAAAATATGTGTACTCTATGGTAAAACATTAGGATTTATGCTGCTCGACTTTCATTTGGTTATAATTCAGACACTTGGCCACAAAGTCTGCGACGTTCCTTTTTTCATGTTGTTCCACTAATAAATATCCTTAAGACCATGATGCATCTTTGCGGAACTTGAGTAAATAGAATACCTGGAATTCTAGGCTTCAGACATAATCTGCTCTCTAAGCCCATCTATGTATGGAATACACAGTCTATCTTGGTACCTCAAAGTACCATCATCTCCCCCTTTTACAAAAGCCATTGTCTTATGTTTGTGAACCATATCTTTCACCTGCAACAAGTAGGGATCATCAAACTATTTCTCCTTTACTTCGACTACAAAGAAGGAACAAGTCTTGTTCTGGACAAAAACTCCACAATCTTTGGAGGCTGAAAGCCGTACTCCTAGCTTGGCTAAGTGGTGAACTTCTTTCACCATAGTTCTCTTATTTGCCTCTATCATGAGCTATACTTCCCATACTTGATTATCTTTTTACGATCCTTCCTGAAAATAATTATAGAATTGTTATGATCTAAGTCTTGACCCGTACTCCGAAGATTACAGTCTCGAGCAATGGCACTACCCTCATGATACCTAACTGGCATGATTTCATAATTTTTATATTCCAGGCTAACTATGCGGGTTTCAGATCTCCAATCAGACTTACTGACGATTTTCACATCTCACCCTTAGAATAAATGTTAAGGACTTGTACTTGTGGATCCTTTACTTTTGTTAGGATCCGAACAACTTTCCTTATCTTCTACAATTCCTTGCACATTATGTCAATGTCACGACCCCAAATCTAAACTAGTCATGATGGCGCCTATCGTGGGGCTAGGCCAACCAAATTAAAACTCAAAACATAAAGCATCTTTCATTTATATCATTATTAAATTGATAATCCATAAAGGTTTCATTTAATCATTTTTAAACAGATACAGCTACACCAAAGTTAAATACAACCCCTAAAATCCCGGAGTCACTGGTCATGAGCATCTACAGAAAATATACAACTCTAGAAAATAAACTCTATAATAATAAGCAGGAGAGAGATCAAGGTTGCGGACGCGTGCAGCTACCTCACAAAATCTCCGAGAAGTCTCTGGTACAGATACACAACTCACTCTGCCCTAGCACCTGGATCTGCACACAAGGTGCAGGGAGTAATGTGAGTACGCCAACGCAGTAGTAATGAAAAAAAATCATGTATGAGCAGTAAGAAACACATAAAATCAAATCATCATTTCACAATAAGCATAGTCTTTCTTTCCAACAGTGTATACGTTAATTCATCATTTGGGAATATACTTGCCAACAGTTTAAACATAACTTTCAAGAAGTTTAGTGTAAAAATGATAAAAATTATAAAAAGCCTCTCGGGAAAAACATATTTGATAAGTTCAGAGTGAAAGTGATAAAACCATAGGTAGCCCCTCGGGCAAAACATGTATCAGAAACTGCCCCTCGGGCATAACATCACTCAGAATCATCCCCTCGGACATACCTCACACTCACTCATAATCAGTCCCTTGGGAAACATCACAGTCATTCACACCTCCCAATCACTCGGCACTCGGCACTCGCACTCAGTAGGTACTTGCGCTCACTGGGGGTGTGTACAGACTCGGGATGGGCTCCTTCAGCCCAAACGCTAATATCAATCCACCTCGTGGCATATCATATCCTCACGATCAGGCCCTCGGCCTCACTCAGTCAGAAACTCTCAAAAAAACACTCGGGCGGTCAGTAAAATGGAGTACTCGACCCAAAAACATCATTTTATATCTCAAAATAGTGTAAATAAGGCTGAGTTTCGAAATCAGTTAAATATAACATGATTGAGTGTAAATCATAAGTCAAAAAGTGAGAAATAGCAGTAAAAGCCCCCAGGGGCTCTAAACATGTCGGCACAAGGCCCCAAACATGGCTTACAGCCCAAATATAACAATAGTCTGAAAACACGATTTAACATATGATTTAAAAGTAAATACGCAACTCAATAGTTTCCACGGGAAGGACCAAGTCCAAATCCCCAATCAGTGCACGCCACACACTCGTCATTCAGCATGTGCGCCACTCCAAAAGTAGTGAGAAAGTAAAAGGTCCGGGGTTTCATACCCTCAGGACAAGATTTACAGTCACTATTTACCTCAAACCGGCCCAAATACTAATCGGAGATGCTCTTGCCTCTCGAATCGGCTCCCGATTGCTCCGAATCTAACCAAACCAGATTAGTATCATCAACATACGTTAAAGGAGCAAAGCCTACTCAAAAACTATCAATTTTAACCAAAATTCCCGAAATTGGCCAAACCGGCCCTCGGGCCCATATCTCGGAATTCTATAAAAATTGCATCACAAGAATCCTTATCCTTTCCCGAGTCTACACATATAAAATGCATCAAAATCCGACCACAATTGACCCCTAAACTCCTTAATTATAAGTCNCCCTCGGGCCCACGTCTCGGAATTCTATAAAAATCGCATCACAAGAATCCTTATCCTTTCCCGAGTCTATACATATAAAATGCATCAAAATCCGACCACAATTGACCCCTAAACTCCTTAATTATAAGTCTCAATTTCCCAAGCCCTAAACCCCCAATTTATGCCATTAAATTCCACTAATTCCAAGCCTAATCCCTCAAATATCAACATAGAATCGAGTTTTTAGTCCAAGAAACTTACCTCCACAGAAGACCTTCGAAATCCCTCTTCAATTTGCTCCCAAAAGCCTGAGCCCGCATGCAAAATATGATAAAAGTGCCAAAAATTCGCGAAGGCTGGAATTTATACTAACTGCCCAGTGGTTCCGCACCTGCGGCCACTTACGCGCACCTACGAACCCGCACCTGCGGTCCCAGGTGCGCACCTGTGGAAAACACTATAAGGCCAGTCTCCGCATCTGCGATCAAACTTCTGCATATGCGGCTTTGCAGGTGCAGTAAAAACCTAGCACCTGCGGAACTCCTCCAACCCACCAAAAACCGCATCTACGATGAATCGTCCGCTTCTGCGGGCCCGCACCTGCGGTACCCTATACGCAGGTGCGTTAACACCAGCAGCATCAACTGCTATTTTCTAACTTTAAATCCCCCGATGGTTATCCGAAATCACCCCGAGCCCCTCTGGACCCCAACCAAACATGCCAACACATCCCATAACCTCATTCAAACTTAGTCGAGCCTTCGAATCACCAAAAACAACGCAAAAACATCAAATTCACCTCGAATTCAAGCCTATGAACTTTGAGATTTCAAAATTTTGCCAAAGATGCCGAAACCATCCAAAACACATCCGATTGACCTAAAATTTTGCACACATCTAAAATTACACTACGAACCTATTCCAACTTCCAGAAATCCATTCCGACCCCGATAGCTAATTTTTCCACTGCCAACCAGAATCGCCAAAAACTCAAATTCGCCAATTCAAGCCTAATTCTACTCCGGACATCAAAACCACATTCCGAACACACTCCTAAGTCCTAAATCATCTAACGAAGCTATCCGAACCATAAAATCTACATTCTGATGTTGCTTACCAATAAGTCAACTTCCGGTTGACTTTTCCAACTATTAAACCAAGTTAAGAGATTGAGTGTCTCATTTCTCTCCAAAAATTGCTCCGGACCCGAGCCAACTAATCTAACACAACATAATGTAGTTGAACCACATATAATGAAGAAGAAACGGGGGAAACAGGGCTATTACTCTCAGAACGACCGGCAAGGTCGTTACATCCTCCCACACTTAAACATGCGTTCGTCCTCGAACGTGCCAAGAGTTGTTCTCCAACACCATCAAACTGCCGTATAACATCACCATGCACATACCCGGGGGTGATCTCACGCCACCTTATCCCAAATAGGTCCGATAACTCACATAACTGAAATTTCACAATTCGACCTGACCCATAAACCTTAGAACCAAATTTCCACTTCTGAAATACTTTGCAAGATCAAAATTCCACAACTATAAACTGAATAAGTTTGAACACGTTGTATCAAGACATACCCTTAACCCAAGATGAAATCACATAATATACCGCATGACTCAACACTCATGGTGATAACTCCTAACCACAATAGCTGCTCAAAACAACCCAATACTGATACATAACCTCTTATCAAGCAATGCCTCGCTCTACATTGTCATATACTGCCGATGATGGAAGAAACACGTAGGAACTAGCAACCATCCATCCGATCAGCATCAATATCCTCACAAATATACTGCAACTAGATCCGGAAGTACCCATACTAGGTCCGACGACCTTGACTCATCTACCACAAACACTCTAGCAACATGACGCATCAATACAATCCAACTCATAACCTGTGCAACTCGTGCACCCAATAGCAACATCTCATGACTCAAATCATAGAAAATATTCACACGGGAGGACTATCCTGCCATTAACAATTACCATCACAACCCCATGCTAAAATCCTGGCACACATTGAAAAATCAGAACACACGAATCTGACACCAAGGATCATACCTCCACTTAATTCCGCTATAACGTGTAATCCCATCCAAACGCCAGTCCACATGAAATACTTCAAGCCACCTTTCTCAAAATCGATAACCATGCGCAATTCGACGTCAAGTACTCAAAGTGCGTTGCCCTAACCACGGAGAATTGAACGATACCATGCCACACGAACCCGCAAGAACATAACCAATACGTCTCAATCCCGCAATACCCAATTACTTACCTTACTCAAATCTAGCTATAAAGCCCAATTAGAGCCGCACCATATGTGCCTATAACCAACAATCACAAATCCTCGCAACAACGGAGGGAACTCATACATCACTCCAGAACACGAATAAACTCAATGACAATCGAATGGTACATCCCTCAACAATAGAAATTCGGATTCAACAATTTCGACCCGGTGCAGAACACACACTCATACTGGCATACCGGTAACCCTAAATCAACTCTTGTCACCCACACAGATAGATGCTCACCTAAAGTTCTCAAGGACTGAACCATGGTACATACTATCATTTGACTAGCTTTGCTCGCATCTTCCCAGTTCACTACCATAAAATAACCTGTGTCTGAGAACTCTCAGTCTCGAAGTCATGAAGCGTACCAATTACTATATTTGATCTCAACTCCACCGCTCGAATACATAACACATCCCTAATACTCAATTATTCCACGAGGGATACCCCTATAATTCTTCTGTGTTACCAAGCAACCTTGAATATCAGTAGTCAATTCAACAAGAGAGCTTCGCAATACCGAGGAAGCACCCTTAACTCCACACATTGACCTTCCTGAAATGTATACCCTCATCAAGCCCCCCTATTGGTGATATCATCTACCTGGTTATCTGACGGCCAATGCTGCCTACAAATTTTTGACCTTCCTCCCAGAACTGAATCGTGACCGCACATATGCAAATCTCAGCTCTACACAACATACCGCATACGCCATGCCATCCTATGGTGAATACGAGAACCTCATTCTCCCCTCCGAGCCACCAGCAACTGCGTACCCAACTAGCCAAGAACTTTCCATTTGATACCATTTAGAAGCAAAACCATTACACATCACCTGCTCCTCACGCCCGTATAAAATACACACCTCTAACCGTAGAAGAAACCATCATGAACTATCTGAATCCCATTTGCACAACACCAAACCGACATAGCCGAATCCTTCTAACTCTACCAAGCTTCACAGGTCACCAAAACCCAAGAGCATTGCTAAGAAATACCTGTAAAAACTCATTGCTTCTCAAACACCCAAAGAACTAGTCATATCATTTACCATGCCGATCCAACCTACTATAAAGCTGTCCTATTTATCCAAGTTCCTTCTGACTTACCTGCGAATTGGTACTTCTCTTTGCCATCATACCACAATTCTCAACCCAGACTCACCACACAAGACCCAAGCATAAAACCGTACTGTCTGGGGCTCATAAGCCGCTGAATACTCTCTCAAATATCCCCAAAAGTACCAAATTCAAAATACTTACCCTGAAGAGACTTTCTGCGAATCTAAAGCCATTATTTTCACCTTCCTAATACTGATATGTAGAATCCATGATAATGTAGAAATGCCACAGTCTTGACACCCTCCAACGTAAATCTCAGTTCTATCCCAAAACATACCTTGAAGATTCCCAATTGCTATATTTAACTTTGAATCCATCAGATCCATTCTCGAGAGTCATCCACTCTACACAAATCTCAATTGCACCAATCAAGCAGACAAAACTACTTGGCCCCATTGGCACACCAACATACTAGGAAGTAATCCACACACTGGAAGCAACAAAAAACTCCATACATTGCACCCACTACACCTTTTACAATTACAACTCAAGGCATTCCATGATTATTATGCACCCATAAAGCATAACACAACCCCTATCCAAAATTTCCTTTATTCAAGTCATTCTCGATCTTAACCCCTGCAGGTCATAACTTATTCACCAGTATACCTCGAATCGAACCCAACACATCACATGATCGTGTAACCGACTTATCATTAGCAGACTCCCCCACTTGGCTCAAAGCCATTGATCAAAACAAACAGTAACTCATAATGACCATACGCTAACCCCGCCGCCATACCACAATGAGATTTAACTAAATCCTTCATAAGCTTATATATAATTCAAACCATTTAACATCCCCAATCATCTCCAACTTCGCATTCACCATTGCAACAGCCGTGCCAACTCCCAAAAGTGGTCTAAACTCAAATTGCAACATATATACATTACTGGTAAAAGACAACTTGCTACAAAACAACATAAGGATCACACAACCTCATAACACCTCGCGGGAAATAGCCCTGCCTTCTTAGCCTCACACTGATATCTCGCTATATACTTCCGAGGATCATAGCTATTACGTAATCGCTTTACCCTCCTACATTAGAACAAACCAATCCCTTCCCTCGAGACATCACAATAAGCAGTATAAAAACCTGAAGCTGATGGCAGAACTAACACTAGAGCGGTGGTCAAAGAAATCTTGAGCTTCTAGAAGCCCACTCCACACTCGTCTGACCACCTGAATACCCTCACTTGACACCATGTGCCCCAAGAATGCTACTGAACTGGGCCAAAAATTCACACCTAAAGAACTTTCGTAAAGATTCTCCTCCATCAATCTCTATGATACTGTCCTCAAATACTGAGTATGCTACCCCTGGCTACACGAGTACGCATGATGCTATCATTTAATACAATAATGAATGAGTACAAATACAGCTGGAATACACTGTTAATCAAATACATGAATGCTATTGGGTCATTGGCTAGCCCAAAAGACATCACCAGGAGCTCATAACACAACAAAAGAATCCGCTTCACTCCACAATTGAACAACATAGGAGGTCTTCCCATACACTCACGACTCGCGGCCATATGCCAGCTTGAGACAGAAATCAAACACCCAATAGTTCTTTCAACATATCCAGCCCACCCCTTTTTTTTGTCACAACCAAGAGATATGAACACATCTCACCCTCAAATCACACTCACCACATAGTCATCCAGTCACAAAACCCCACTGATAATGACACAAACGGACATATAAGTTCCCAAACACATGTGCTCACACAATGAAATCTCAGCACTCAAGCCACAGACATAATCCAGCCTCAAATCCTCCATACTGGCCCATTATCAACATGATAAAATCACATCTCATCCATGAAAGTCACAAGCCGTTGATGCACAGCTGACATCGAGCTTTCATGTGCGCTTTTGAATACATCAAAGGAACTCAAAGAGTTACGTTTTGGCTAAATAAATGGGTCCACACGAAAAGAATTCAAGAATGTGAGATTTTTCCTAAGGGTTTTGCAGCCTCTCAAAGATAAGTACAGATGTCTCCGTACCGATCCGCAAGACTCTACTAAACCTGCTCATGACCGGTGAGTCCTATGTAACCTAGCGCTCTAATACCAACTTGTCACAACCTCAAATCTAAACTAGTCATGATGGCGCCTATCGTGGGACTAGGCCAGCCAAATTAAAACTCAAAACGTAAAGCATCTTTCATTTATATCATTATTAAACTGATAATCCATAAAGGTTTTATTTATTCATTTTTAAACAGATACAGCTACACCGAAACTAAATACAACCCCCAAGATCCCGTAGTCACTGGTCATGAGCATCTATAGAAAATATACAACTCTGGAAAATAAACTCTATAATAATAAGCAGGAGAGAGAGCAGGGTTGCGGACGCGTGCAGCTACCTCGCAAAATCTCCGAGAAGTCTCTGGTACAGATACAAAGCTCACTCTACCCTAGCACCTGGATCTGCACACAAGGTGCAGTGAGTAATGTGAGTACACCAACTCAGTAGTAATGAAAATAAATTAGGTCTGAGCAGTAAGAAACACATAAAGTCAAATCATCATTTCAGAATAAGCACAATATTTCTTTCCAACAGTGTATACGTTAACTCATTACGCTTAAAAGCCGATTTCAGTAAAAATCATTAGGGAATATACTTGCCAACAGTTTCAACATAACTTTCAAAAATTTTAGTGTAAAAATGATAAGAATCATAAAAAGCCTCTCGGGCAAAAATATTTCATAAGTTGAGATTGAAAGTGGTAAATTCATAAGTAGCCCCCCGGGCAAAACATGTATCAGAAACTGCCCCTCGGGCGTAACATCACTCAGAATCAGCCCCTCGGGCATACCTCACAGTCACTCATAATCAGACCCTCGAGAAACCTCACAGCCACTCAAACCTCGCAATCACTCGGCACTCGGCACTCGCGCTCAGTAGGTATCTTCGCTCACTGGGGGTGTGTACAGACTCCGGAGGGGATCCTTCATCCCAAGCGCTAATATCAAGCGACCTCGTGGCATATCATATCCTCACAATCAGGCCCTCGACCTCACTCAGTCAAAAACTCTCAAAAATCCACTCGGGCGGTCAGTATAACGGGGTACTCGACCCAAAAACATCATTTTATATCTCAAAATAGTATAAATAAGGCTGGGTTTCGAAATCAGTTAAACATAACATGACTGAGTGTAAATCATAAGTCAACACAGTGAGGAATAGCAGTAAAAGCCCCCAAGGGGTCTAAACAGGTCGGCACAAGGCCCCAAACATGGCTTACAGCCCAAATATAACAATAGTCTAAAAACACAATTTAACATATGATTTAAAAGTAAATACGCAACTCAATAGTTGCCACGGGAAGGACCAAGTCCAAATCCCCAATCAGTACACACCACACACTCGTCATCCAGCATGTGCGCCACTCCGAAAATAGTCAGAAAGTATAAGATCCGGGGTTTCATACCCTCAGGACAAGATTTACAGTCATTACTTACCTCAAACCGGCCCAAATACTAATCTGCGATGCTCTTGCCTCTTGAATCGGCTCCCGACTGCTCCGAATCTAACCAACCAGATTAATATCATCAATATACGCTAAAGGAGAAAAGCTTACTCAAAAAACTATCAATTTTAACCAAAATTCCCGAAATTGGCCAAACCCGGCCCTCAGGCCCACATCTCAAAATTCTATAAAAATCGCATCACAAGAATCCTTATCCTTTCCCGAGTCTACACATATAAAATGCATCAAAATCCGACCACAATTGACCCCTATATTCCTTAATTATAAGTCTCAACTGCCCAAGCCCTAAACTCCCAATTTATGCCATTAAATTTCACTAATTCCAAGCCTAATCCGTCAAATATCAATATAGAATGGAGTTTTTAGTCCAAGAAACTTACCTCCACAGAAGACCCTTGAAAGCCCTCTTCAATTTGCTCCCAAAAGCCTCAGCCCGCATGAAAAATATGATGAATGTGCCAAAAATTCGCGAAGGCTGGAATTTATAATAATTGCCTAGTGGTTCCGCACCTGCGGCCACATACGCGGACCCGCACCTGTGATCCCAGGTGCGCACTTGCAGAGAACACTATAAAAGGCCAGTCTCCACACCTGCGATCAAACTTCCGCATTTGCGGCTTCGCAGGTGCGGTAAAAACCTCGCACCTGCGGAAATCCTCCAACCCACCAAAAACCGCAAATGTGACTAGCCGTCCGCTTCTGCGGGCCCGCACCTGCGGTACCCTATCCGTAGGTGCGTTAACACCAGCACCTGCAGCATCAGCTGCTATTTTCCAACTTTAAATCCCCCGATGGCTATCCAAAATCCCCCCGAGCCCCTCGGGACCCCAACCAAACATGCCAACACATCCCATAACCTTATTCAAACTTAGTTGAGCCTTCAAAACACCAAATATAATGCAAAAACATCAAATTCACCTCGGATTCAAGCCTATGAACTTTGAGATTTCTAAATTTCGCCAAAGATGTCGAAACCATCCAAAACACGTCCGATTGATCTGAAATTTTGCACACAAATCTAAAATGACACTACGAACCTAAACTTTCAAAATTCCATTCCGACTCCGATAGCTAATTTTTCCACTGCCGACCGGAAATCGCCAAAAACTCAAATTCGCCAATTCAAGCCTAATTCTACTTCGGACATTAAAACCAAATTCCAAACACAACCCTAAGTCCTAAATCCCTAACGAAGCTATCGAACCATAAAATCTACATTCTGAGGCCGTTTACTAATAAGTCAACTTCCGGTTGACTTTTCCAACTATTGAACCAAGTTAAGAGACTAAGTGTCTCATTTCTCTCCACAAATTGCTCCAGACCCGAGCCAACCAATCTAACAGAACATAATGAAGCTGAACCACATATAATGAAGCACAAACGAGGGAAACATGGCTATTACTCTCGGAACGACCGGCCAGGTCGTTACATCAATGGAGACTCATCTTCCAACTTACTTCTGAGAAATATCTCTTACTAGAAAAACTAAATTACTTACATAAATAGAAAGATAATGTATTCACAGCTATCATATACAATATTAATGATTTAACTCTTCTCACTCTTTCAATCTTGGGGAAACCTCTTTTCGATAACTCTTAAAGGCTATTCTTCTGTAGTTTGCACTCTTACTGCTAGCTGATTTTTTCTCACTGTCACTGTACTTCGAGTTTAACTTAAACTCTTTGGGTTCTAACACGTGTTCGATATTTCAAACTATCATCCACTCACTAGATTTAATCTTGCTAAGTGAATCAAATCTTACCTCTACTAGCTCTGCTGAAATCGCTAATTCACTGTATCTACTCAAAACTCACTTACTATTCTATTACTAACCACCTGCTAGTATCATGTTTTCTTGTTCTACTTTGAATAACTAAAGTGAAGCATAAGGTTATTTCTAACTTCCCTCACCATCCGACCTTGCTCTACGGTCGCATACTATCTCTTTTTTTAACTATGTACATGGGTTACACTTAGGGAAAGTTCATTTGTCTCAAACTAAATTGGAATATCTAACCCCCAAACTTTCTATACACTTCAAAATCATACCAGACTATAAACATCCAGGGGAAGCACTAAGTCACATAACCCAAGGGGGAACTGTCATATCTTTTATCTCACAATAATAACTGCTTCATATAGTAATTTACTAACGTGGTACATTCTAGTTCTGATTTGAAAAATCTGAACAACTTAAAATCATTCCCTGAAATTCAGTATCGGCTGCTCTTGGTTCTCATTTCGTACATCATATCTTCTTAATCATATGCATGAGTCGTACAAAAAAAAACACATTGTTTGTAATGACCAATGTTTCTAACTCCTACGTATTTTTCCCTTAGGCCCTTTTTCTATCCAAAATTATATGCCTTCTTCAGTTCATTTGTTAACCTGTTACACTATGGGGTCTGACATCTGAACTATCATCATCCAACATGTGGCACCATTTCCAAGAATTAAAAGTGAAATTGTTTCATGAGGTAAAACACATATGGATACACTACCATACACAAACTTGTCCTTCAGAGTATACCATCATTTTATAAATCACTTCATGCACCATCCGGTGAGTCTTGGGTCTTAATGCAGAACTAAAATGTGTGAATATTTCTCTATTATCAATGTCACTTACATTTTTTTAGCAGCCATAAGCATCACTATATACTCACAAGTCACGAGAATTTTGATACACTGAAAATTAGAGATTTGGTAACTGAATAACTGAATACTGACATACTGAATAACCAGATTCTTGCTAACTGATAGACTGTATAACTGGTAACTAAGGTAAACTAATAACCATAAAACATGATAACTGATTTTGTACTTTCTAATAAGGTTATGCTCTAATCTGTACTATTATCCATTGCATCCCACATTCAACATCTTCTCAAGTCTCATGTGTTACCAACATGTACTCCACAATTATACCCCAATGAGCAATAATCCTTTCTAGAACCTTGGGTTTTTCTTGCTCATCGCTTGGGCATTCGATACGTCTAGAATTCAATAGGAAGAGAAGGATACCTAATGCTCTAAGCTTTATGGCACGATCTAGAGTAGAAAGAAATGAGACAATCCTAAATGTCTTGGTAGTTAACCATTTATATGAGCGGCCGGCTCACATATATAAAGGAAACTCCATTGAACATGGCTTCACAGACTCCCTAGGACTCTTGAACCTAGTGCTATAATACCAAGCTTCGCCACGCCCGAAACTTGGGCATGGACGTAACACGGCACCGGTGCCTGACTACATGTGACCGAGCGTACCAACTGGCTGGCTAAATCAATATGTGATATCATAACTTACTGAATGTGGAAGATAAACTAACACATGCTAATATACTGAAGTTCTGGATTAAATAATCAAAGTGCAGAAATACTAATACAATTCTGAAATATATTTGTAGCCAACATAGCTTAACATGAAAAGCATGGGACTCTATCTAAGTGTTACTCTAGTCTATGAAGCCTCTAATGAAGTACTGAAAACACTGACTGTCTGAATTACTAAAAGACTCTAAAGTAATAATAATGTCGCGAAAGAACTGGGGCTCACCAAATAGTTGGTACGAGAATCCTAGCGCTCTGAATCACTAACTACCTGTAAATCATTGCATGCATCGTGAGATGCAGGTCCCGGGCAAAAAAAGACGTCTGTACATTTAATTGCACTGGTATGTAAAGCAACTGAAAGAAAGAACTATAAATAGTGAAACTAAAATTGAGCTAATAATTGAGAACATATAACTAACTGAAATGATAACTGCTTAAACTAAAACTGCATTGGTAACTGATAGCTAATAACTGAAATGATAATTGATAACTCATAACTGAACAAAGGAAGTAAGGATATGAATACTCCCTCTTCTAAATGATGAAAAACCTGTTTATCTGAATAAACTATGGCCTTGGGCCCAAGTATACGAATACATAACTACGGCCTTAGGACCATAAATTCATAAAGCATAAACTACGGCCTCAGACCCAAATATGCATAAAGCATATAAACTACGACCTCATGCCCAAATACAAGTGTTCAACATTGAGGGATCTAAATTTAGGAACTGGAAATCATACTGCTGTATGTGATGCTGAAATATTGAATCATATGGAGTTGCATGATATTGGAATAGTGAATAAGACTAGACTGAGACATGTATTCTTGAACTGATTATGAAAACTGAAACTTTAATTGTTTATGATATGCTGAGTAATCTAGACTGAGACTCATTGGAATTAAACCCAAGTCTTTATTGGTTACGCACTGATCTCATAACGTTCAGAATGAAAGTCATGCACGATTTATGAAGCTAGATAATAGAAGTTCTTTAACTATTGAACTAGGCTTAACTATATTTCTAAGGCAGGTAGTAACGTCGTAAAAGAAACATAATGTAGGGAGAATCATTAACATTCCCAAAAATAGAGAGTCAGCACTTTAACTTCCTGCTCTTGAGCGTAAAACAAAATTCGACGATCCTTTCATCTTTAATCTATATCAATACAAGTCAAAGGGATTCCATATTAGCAATAATCCTCATGTTTTGGCCACTTAGACATTTTATCAAACATTTGGTGGGAATAAAGATTCATAGCCCTTATTAATGGTGTTTCTACACCCAACAACCCATTATCTTTATACTAGCTAATTTAAAATTCTCAAATTGATATAATCAATATCATTATTCATCACCCATAAGATAAACAACATCCCTAACCAGTAACTAATAATCAACAATCCAAACTTATAATCGTTCATGCTTTTCTATCAAACTAATCAACTCATATCTCATGAATTTAGAGTATTAATCATTAATCCAATGCATTAACTAATTAGAGGGTGAAGATATTACCTTTTGACGTTCAATCCTCTTGAATTCGAGTTCCAGGGTTTCTTTTCTCAACAATGATTCCCTAATCGATTATCTAATGATTTGGAGGGTTTACCCATGTAAATAAGGTTTTGGAGAATTGAAACTAACTTAGAATCACCATTAGAACTTACCTTGGATGGTGGAGGGACCTTTGAGGAGTTAGGTTCTTGAGAGCTTCCCTTTCTAGAGCAAGTTTTTGTGCTTTAGGGGTGTGGGGGACGAAGTAGGGCTTTAAAAATGACCCCCCAGGTGCGCTCCCGCGCACCTGATGACCCCAACTTTTCACCTAATGCACAGAAAGGTAATAGCATTGCCACAAGTGCGCGACCGCGCACGGGACCATCCGGGCGCGCATACTGCACATTGCCTAGTAAGACTCACAGAGCCTTATGCAAAGAGATCCGTTCGGGCTCCACAATATATCGTTGGAAATCTATTTCAATTGGATACAACCTTCATGTTTTTATTTTTCCTAAATTAATTACAAATTTTCACTACATCCTGGTCTAAGACAGACCTTTTCTAAACTTAGTCGATTTTATCGAATCTTATGAACTTCACTCTTCGTCTTGATTCTAAAATAAGTATTTCTACCATACTCATACCGATATAAATTCACATGTCCAAAATATAATATTACTACTCATTTAACACATTCATACGTAAGCCGAATTTACGAGGTGTTGCAGATGCATTGAGGCTAAGGCTTTTTCCCTTCTCTTTACGGGGGAAAACTTTAGATTGATTGGAATGACTACCAAACCATTCCATTTGTACTTGGGACGATTTGGCGGAAAAGGTTATCTCTAAGTTTTTCTCTCTGGGGCACATGGCTACACTTCGAGATGAGATTTTGGCATTCAAGCAAGAGCCGAGTGAACCACTACACCATATTTGGGAGCAATATAGAACAATGGTCAAGGAATGTCCAACAACGATATGATAGAAAACATGATTCAACAGACCTTTTATCGTGGGATTCAGACAACCAATCAATGTGTAGTGAATCAACTTACAGGTGGTAACTTTCTGTGGCTATGTCGTATGCACGCGTGTGAGATTTTGGATGAAATGGCAGAAACATCATCGACCTGGAAATCCCGGGCTAGTGTTCTACAAGGTGATCCGATCGTGATGCACCTTCACAAAGAGTTGCATGACCATGGGAAAACCATGGTCGAATTGACTACTACCATGAATCAACTAGCAAAGGCTCAACTTCAACAAGTGCAAAATACTAAGCAAGTCAATGACATGGAAGGGGTTAAAATTTCAAAAGGTCCACAAGTGCACAATCGAGTGGAGAATTATGTTCAAGAGGATAGTGGTTTTGATCAAGATGATTCTCACAATGAAAAAGAAGAGGAGGTGCAATAAGTGAACAACTTTCAAGGGCAAGGAAACAACTTCCAAGGCCGGAACCAACAATAATGGAGACCTCAAAATAATCAAGACCATTGAAATGATAACAACCAAGGAAATTGGAGTGGTGGCAACAATCAAGGGAATTGGCATAACAACAACAATTAAGAAAATTAGAGATGCAATAATCAAGGAAATTTTTTTTGTGTGGGGGGGGGGGGGAAAAAATCAAGGCGGATGGAAAAATAATCAAGGAAATTTTTTTTGTGTGGGGGGGGGGGGGAAAAAATCAAGGCGGATGGAAAAATAATCAAGGAAATTTTTTTTGTGTGGGGGGGGGGGGGAAAAAATCAAGGCGGATGGAAAAATAATCAAGGAAATTTTTTTTGTGTGGGGGGGGGGGGGAAAAAATCAAGGCGGATGGAAAAATAATCAAGGAAATCGAGGTCAGGTTTTCAAAGGCCCCCGATGTATCAACAACCGAACAACCCGCCTCTTTATCCCTCTCATGGTCCCAATTCTTCAAACAATGAGATGGGGAGTATTGAGAATATGTTCAAGCAAATTATGGAAAAGAATGTTGATTCGGATGCCCAACTTGCCTCACACCATATCGATCCACAACTTAGAAATGCAAATGGGGAAAATCTTTCAAGCTCTAGATTCTCGTCCTAAGGGGACACTACCAAGTGACGCGGTAGTAAACCCAAATGGTGGAAACAACATAAGGCATGTCATGGTCATTACTACAAGAAGTGGAAGAGGTGGGAATGCACCCACCTCAAGTCAAAGGAAACTTGTGGATGATGAGAAAGTGGTACAAGAAGAAGAGATATCAAACAATGTGGTGCAATAAAATGATGAAGTTCGGATTGATATTAATAATAGTGAGGAAGAGACTCAAGAGGAGGAGAACCCGTCTAGGGATCACATTATTGACATACCGGAGCCGGTAGTGCAAAAGGCTAAGGCACCATTGCCTAAGCCTCCACCTCCATACCCTCAAAGACTTGCCAAGCAAAATGGAGAGAATCAATTCAATAAGTTCATTCAAATGATGATAAATTTATTTTTCCGGTGGATTTTTCCATTCTAGATTATGAAGTTGATTATGAGGTGCCGATTATTCTTGGGAAACCTTTCCTTGCTACGAGGAAGTCTCATTGTGATGTTGAAGCAGGAGAACTTATATTCCGGTTTGGTGATGAAAAAGTGGTCTTCCATGTGTGTAAGTCCATGCGGCAACCAAATAGCAATGAGGTGTGCTCTTTTGTGGATTTGGTGACTGATGAATCAAGTGCTAGGATCAATGTTGGTGATATGTTGGATGCCATCTTGATCAACTTCGATGATGACGAGATGGATGGATTCATGGAATGTGTGAACTCTTTGCAAGGAATGGGGTCGTACAACTATGCACCCCGAAAAATTAACCTTGGATCTTGAAAATAAGACAACTCCTCCTACAAAGCCTTCTATTGAAGAGCCTCCTACCTTGCAGTTGAATCCATTCCCTCTACATCATCAGTATGAATTTCTTGATCCTTGTTCTATTTTACCGGTTATTCTTTCCTCTTGTTTGACTAACGTGCAAGTAGACTCCACTTTGGCGGTGCTACAAAAGAGGAAGAAGGCTATTGGGTGGACTTTGGCGGATATTCGGGGGATAAGCCCCGCATTTTGCATGCATGAGATCAACTTTGAGGAAGGGTCCAAAACATCTATTGAACATCAAAGGAGACTCAATGAACCTATGCAAGAAGTTGTCAAGAAGGAGATTATCAAGTGGTTGGATGTCGGGGTTGCCTACCCCATCTCCGATAGTTCGTGGACATCTCCGGTTCAATGTATCTCAAAGAAGGGGGCATGACGGTGGTCACCAATGACAATAATGAGTTGATTCCTTCAAGAACGGTGACTGGATGGAGGGTGTGTATGGACTATCGCAAGCTCAACAAAGTCACAAGGAAGGATCATTTTCCACTTCCTTTCTTAGATCAAATGCTTGATAGATTGGCTAGACGTGCTTTCTATTACTTTATTGATGGGTATTCTGGCTACAACAAAATTCATATTGCTCCGGAGGATCAAGAGAAAATAACCTTCACATGTCCCTATGGTACTTTTGCCTTTACGAGGTCAAAGGTGTTTGATGGCTATTTTCATGGACATGGTGGAGGACTACCTTGAAGTTTTCATGGATGACTTCTTGGTGGTTGGAGATTCTTTTGATGGTTGTATTGCAAATTTGGATAAAGTGTTGGAAATATGTGAAGAAACAAATTTGGTGCTCAATTGGGAGAAGTGTCATTTCATGGTCGAGGAAGGCATTGTCCTTGGCCACAAAATCTCAAAGAATGGAATTGGAGTTGACAAGGCAAAGATTATGGTGAATTCTAAACTTTCACCTCCAACTTCGATAAAGGGTGTGCGGAGTTTCATAGGCCACGCGGGTTTCTACCGGCGCTTCATCAAAGATTTCTCTAAGGTGGTGAATCCACTGTGCAAGCTTCTTGAGAAGGATTCTAAGTTCAACTTCAATGATGATTGCATGAGAGCTTTGGAATTGTTGAAGTTCAAGTTGACAACTACTCCCATCATCACTGCTCCAAATTGGAGTGTCCAATTTTAACTCATGTGTGATGCAAGTGACGTAGCGGTTGGGGCTGTTTTGGGGAAACGCANATCGTACCCACAGGGACTTGTGATTAACTATCCACTAAACTAAACTCAAACAAATATTTAACTAGAATTAATCTAAAATAGTAAATAAACAAATGGGCGAGATTAGACACGAATTCAATAAGAGCCGATATTCTAGAGCTATGGGTTAGGAAACAATCCTGTTGAGTTTTTCACTTAAATCGTCTGATTAATTTATTTGGTTTATTGATTGACGAGGTTAATATTGCTCGTAGCCTTCTACCGAAGTACAACTCGCCTATTCAACCGCAAGGCGATTAATAATTCCCGTATAATAACCAAGCAAGGCGATTAGGTATATTCCTATCNGCCTATATTCCTATGGAATCAGGATTAACAAGAACGCATTAATAATTCCCGTATAATAACCAAGCAAGGCGATTAGGTATATTCCTATCCTAACCGCAAATCCGCTCCCCTGAAGGGTTAAGATCTTGCTCTACCCAATCTTATATGCAATCTAGAATTCCCTCTCCCGAGTTCAATCCTAGATTCGTAGATAGTATTCAATTGGTGATCAAGCAATCAAATAATTAAGCGCAAGATTGAATAAATAAACCAATATGATAAAATAATAAGAACAATTCAAGCTTCAAACTACAATGTTCATGTAGCACCCCAAAACTCTAGAACTAATGAACTATGAAATTAAAGGAAGAGACGAGAAGAAAAACTAGGTAGAAGCCTCCTTCAAGCGTGGTGTGTTTTCCTCCATGTCCCTCCGTCAATCTCCCTTCGTCAATCTCTTCGTGAATCTCCTGAAAAAATCCCCCTTGAAGTTGTGTTTTTGGGTCTATTTATATGTTTGGGATAAATCCTAAACGTGTAGGAGACTTCTATTCAAACAGGAAAACACTTAAAACCTTCAAAACTCGGAATTGACTGGACCAGGGACCCCCGGCATTAAGCCCCAAATGCCCCACTATAGCCTGGGGTAGGCCAGGCTTTAGGGGCAAAATGCCCCACTATAGCCTGGACAGGCCAAGCTTTAGGGGCAAAATGCCCCACTATAGCCTAGACAGGCCAGGCTTTAGGGGCAAAACGCCCCACTATAGCCTGGACATGCCAGGATTTAGGGGCAAAACGCTCCACTATAGCCTGGGCAGGTCAGGCTTTAGGGGCAAAACGCCCCACTATAGCCTGGGCAGGCCAGGCTTTAGGGGCAAAACGCCCGGCTATGGCCCGGGTCACTCCTTTTCGACTCTTGAGCGTATTTTTGACGTTTATGCACCAATTTAGCTCGGCTTCCATCTCCAATTCACCTACACATGAAATAGACTCTATTATGCACATATAACGTGTATTCTTATCACAAAATCACATAAAATGTACGGTACATGATGCTTAAAACTATGGATTCTAGCCACGCATCACGCATTAACAAAAGTTTTCATTCGGTAAGACCATGAATATTTCCCAAGTAAACCACACCGTATGGAGAAAGAGCCCTTGCCATTGTGTTTGCAGTTGAGCAGTTTCACCCGTACTTGATGGGTGCAAAGGTCATTGTCGATAAGGATCATGCAGCACTTTGTTATCTTATGAGCAAGAAGGACTCCAAAGATCGGTTGATGAGATGGGTGATTTTTTTGCAAGAGTTTGATATTGACATCCAAGATAGAAAAGAAAGTGAAAACCAAGTGACGGACCACTTGTCTCATTTGGAGGAGGAAAGGAGGCCGCATGATGGCCTTGAAATCAGTGACTCTTTCCTCGATGAGAAACTCTTGGCTATTTCAATGAAAGAGGTATCATAGTTTGCGGATCTAGAAAATTTCCTTGTGTATGGAATCATCCCGGATGAGTTCTCTTCAAACCAAAGGAAGAAGCTCAAACGGTATTGTCAAGATTATTATTGGGATGAACCATATCTCTTCCGGATTTTCATGGATGGGGTGATTAGAAGATGTGTACCAGAAGAAGAGCAAGGTGAAATTCTTGGGGATTGTCATTCTTCGCCATATCATGGTCATCATGGTGGAATAATAATGGCGGCCAAAGTGCTGAGTTGCGGTTTCTATTGACCCACTCTCTACAAGGATGCTAGTGAGCTATTGAAAATATGTGATGAATGTCAAGGGGCCGGTGGAATCTCAAAGAAAAATGTAATGTATCTCACTACCATTTTGGAGATTGATATTTTTGATGTGTGGGGTATTAACTTCATAGGTCCTTTTGTGAGTTCTGGTGGAAACACCTACATCTTGGTCGCGGTGATTACGTGTCCAAATGGGTTGAGGATGTTTCTCTACCCAACAATGAGGCGAGAAGTGTGGTGGTGTTCTTGAAAAAGAATATTTTAACACGGTTTGGTACTCCGCGGGCAATTATAAGCGATGGGGGTCACATTATTGCAACAAGGTTCTCGACACTTAACTTAGCAAGTATTGTGTTACTCATAAAGTCACGACTCCCTATCATCCACAAGCTAGTGGTCAAGTGGAAGTTTCCAACCAGAAGATAAAGAGTATTTTGTCCAAAACGGTGAATGCTAATCGGACGGATTGAGCCAAGAAGCTTGATAATGCACTATGGGCTTATCGGACAAATTACAAAACACCTATCGCAATGTCACCATAATATTTGGTGTCCGGGAAAGTTTGTCACCTTCCGGTGGAACTTGAGCACAAGACCTTGTGGGCTCTAAAGAAGTTGAATCTTGATTGGGATGTAGAAGCTAACTTGAGGGTTTCACATTTGAATGAATTGGATGAGTTCCGATACCACGCTTATGCAAGTTCGTCCTTGTACAAAGAAAAGATGAAATAGATGAAATATCTTCATGACAAATACATTTGGAACAAAAAATTCCAGGTGGGCGATCTTGTATTGTTGTTTAACTCAAGGTTGAGGATGTTTCCCGAGAAGCTAAAGTCTAAACGGAGTGGTCCTTTTGAAATAGTGGGGTTGACACCTTTTGGTGCATTGGACTTGAAGAACAAAAACAATGAAGTATTCCGAGTCAATGGTCACCGGGTGAAGCACTACTTGGGAAAAATTGAATATAGCCAATTTGTGGCGGTCATTAATTTCAATTCATTGGTATTCTGCGTCGTTCCGCGATTTTATATCAGGCGCTTCTTGGGAGGCAACTCTTTTTCCTTTGGTAGTTAGGTGTTATTTTTGTTCTAACTTGATTTGAAGTGTGCTACAGGGCTGAGTGTGACTTACAGAACTGTGGCCAAAATTGTGGCTAAGTGTTGAAAGAAGTGCGGACCGCGGTTTATTTGTGTGAACCGCACAATTTGGAATGTTGTAGCAAAAGAGAAATGCGGCCGCACAATTATCTTGCGGAATGCACAAATGAGAACAGAAAATACAAACTCTCTGAACTTTGAACCTGTCAGAAAAGAGGTCGATGTGCGACCGCAGATGAGATATGCGGCCACACACAAAATTGTGCGGACCGCATATGAGATGTGAGGAGCTCGAAACACACACTTAAATTATGCTCGCTAATCAAATATAGTATAGTAAAATATTATATCCATAGAGATTGGATTTAAACAGTATTCTCATAGTTCCTAGATAGGTTGCTATCCAAGATGATCAATAGTTGACATTTATAAGATGTCTAACTAAAATTAACTAAGAAGCGAAAGTTATTGAATGATGACAATTGAAATAAAGATAAGCAAAGAAGTTATCAATGGGAGAAAAATAGGGGTTGATAGGGTAGGTGAAGATAATTATTTGGGATCGAACTCTAGATAATTCACTTCTAATATTTAAGTGAGTCTCTCGAATTCACTCAATTATCAATTCAAACGCTCAGCAAAAACTCCTCTCTCGATTAAGTCTTAACCTCACAAGATGAACCAATTTAAGCACGTGAAGATATGCAAGAATGCATAGTGGATTGGTATTTAGGAGAAACTCTCTCAATTATCCCCCTAACCAGGTTTGATCAAAGATTCAACTAGCCTATTTCGATTACTAAGAAGAGTTAATGAACTCAACCAACAATATAACGCAAAGATATCACAAGCTATTCCTCTCTCGATTACATGAACAAGTGAATATAGATGCAAAAATTAAATCATCCAAACACGCTTCAATACATAAAAACTAGAGATATAATCCATAAACAATCATCAATACACCAAATCCATCAAACCCTAAGAAGAACTACTCTATAGGTATGGGGTAATTCATCACAAATATAAAGAAAAGCATTGTCACAACCCAAAATCCCTCTGAAGGAGTCGTGATGGCACCTAGTCTCTAAGACTAGGTAAGCCTAACATTAATAGAAATAACGACAATATTTACTAACTTCGAACAATTCCGAAATAGAACTCTCTAAACAATTTATAATCCCAAAACCGGTAGTACAAGTCATAAGCCTTTCTAGGAGTAGTTGTACAAAATGAATACATCATTGTTCCAGAACAAAAGGAAACAATGGAAATAAGTACAATACAAGGTGACTCCGAGACCTGCGAACGCAGCAGCAGGTTTACCATGAGTCTCCACAGCAACGATCCGCACAACTACTAACGATTAAATACCTGGATCTATACAAAAATGTACAGAGTGTAGTATGAGCGCACCATAGCGGTGCCCAGTAAGTATCAAGACTAACCTCTGTGGAGTAGTGACGAGGAACAGTCAAGACACCTACTGGTCAAATTAGCTGAACAAGATATGATAATAAACTGACAAGATAAAGATTACAAATCCACACCAATAGCAGGAAGAAATGAAATTACAAACAGTAGAGACGATAAGGGGAAAACACGGATGGTATCAAAAATTAACCAAGTAAATTAACACCAACATAGCTAGGATACAGACAAGTAAAAATGTGCTCAAACAAGGAAAACAATGTTAACTCAACCAATCGCATCATTCCTAATACACATTTCCGACCATCCCAATCCTCAAAATCTCATATCATAAATCTTAATTTCCAAACCCTTAGCACACATGGCACCTTGTTCCCACATACTTCCATCTCACTTTGCACAACAAAATCCACGTACTACCCAAAGCATAATGTCCGCAACCAATACAATTAAGACGCCCAAGGAGTCTCATTGATATAACATAAAATAAATTTTTAGTTTCTAAACCAGTTATGAAAGTCAGCGAGAAAAGAGGAAGTTATTTTTTTTTAAACATTTGAATTAAGAAAATACCTTTTCAAATAAAATACAACATCAAATAAGATATTGCCTTTAACATAGGATTTATTAAATTAAAACTTAATAAAAATTCCTTTTTAAGTAAGATCAAATCTCAAACGAGTTAAGAAAATTTAATTGAGAAACTAATTGAAACAAAATATAACAAAAATATAACAATCATATATATATATATATATA